>OY776294.1:13460755-13520770 GCA_963675345.1 Trididemnum clinides
TTAATTAAAGTTAATTACAGCTCGCAGGTTTTATTATTGAACATGAGCTGCCCTTTGCTGCTGCCAACCATTTGGTTGAAACTGTGAAAAAATTGGACAACTTCATCCGTCTGTGCAAAAGGGCATCATCTTGAAAGAACAAAAGCTTCCTACACTATTGTGGAGGGTATTGGAAGAGAGGAATCGCTGGATGTTATTGATGTTCTGAAAAATCAAACATTTAGCATTCTTTTAGATGAAAGCACTGATGTAAGTGTAACTCAAATGCTGGCTTTAGTTGTTAGATATGTGAATGCGAATACAATGCAAACTGCTGACAGATGTTTTGATATCATTGAAGTGCTAGATGGAACATTACTTGGATTGTTTAAGGCTGTTTCCAATGTGCTATTTGAAATGCATTTTATTCCACCAAAAAATCTTATTGGATTAAGTGAAGACAATTGCGCAACAATGATGGGCAAAGTTTCTGCGTTTCAGGCACAGTCAGAGACGTAGCAGCCGCCCCCAAACCCCCCAATTGGGGGAGCCCAGGCCAACTTTGGGGGCCCAAGTTAGTCTGAAATTGCTTTTTGGCTACGTGACTATTTTCAGTTCAGCAGACTTGTTTACAACCGATTTAAACTGTAGGAAGAAATTGGCTTGTGACATCATAAGTGAATGTAACGTCATTTTATCTCGCAGAATCTAGATTATTTCGATTGATTTTCTGGTAGAATCTTGAATATTCGATTGACGTAACAATGCCGTTGTTACGCAACAATCATAGAATGGTCTGGAATTCTGTTTGGCTAGAAATACCGGGACAATATATATACACTGCAGAGTGCAGATAAAGTATTTTATTGACATTGTATAGAATGAAACGTTCAAAAAGTGGTGCTCAAAAGAGAAAAGAAGCAGCCACTGCTCGAGATGCTGTAGCGAAATTGCCCAAGATGACAGATTTTTTCAAGATTACTGAGCAGAGTAGACCTGGCACTAGTACCGAGAGGGATGAAGAAAACTATAGTGTACAAGAAAAAGAAGACTATGACGATCAGCATCAAAGTGATTGTGAATTTCCAGAAAATGTAAGTTGTGATTTACCTGCCAATACGCAACCTTCAATATCAAAAATATCTGAATCTCAATTTACCCCTATTCCTGATGACTCATGTAAATGGCCTGAAAGTATTTCTGATGCTCAACGATGTGATATAGTAAAGCGTGGACCACATCAACTAATAATGAATTTTCCATATAATAACACAACTCCAAGGCGACGTTTTTCCTCCAACCATTATAAACGTGTGTTACCTAATGGTGAAAGTGTTTCACGGTCATGGCTAGTTTATTCTGGGGAATCAGATCAAGTTTTTTGCTTTTGTTGTAAGCTATTTGGAAAAACACTAAGCCCCTTTTGTAGTGGTATAAATACATGGGAGGGTTTTTCGAAAAAACTGAAAGACCATGAAAACGGCATTTCCCACCAAGAATGCTGCAGTCAATGCATGTTGCTAGCTGAAGGGATAAGAAATTCATCCACTATCGACAAACGCGAGATGAATATTTTTTTCAATGAAAGACGTTTTTGGAGAAATGTTTTAGAGAGACTTATCGACATTGCCTTGTTTCTATCGGAAAGGAATCTTGCTTTTAGAAGATCTGAAGAAGTCTTAGGATCTCCTCACAATGGACATTTTCTGGGTATATTTGAGCTTTTGGCAAGAAGAGATCCGATCCTAAAAGAGCTTCAAGACAGAATCAAGAATAAAAACACTAAAGATCACTATTTGAGTCCTACCATACAAAATGAACTAATTGAATTGCTAGCGACAGAAGTTGAAAATTTACAGCAATTGAAATTGGCAAAATATTTTTCTATAATTTTCGACTGCACTCCAGATATGTCACATTATGAACAAATGTCTGTCATTCTCCGTTATGTACTATGTAATGAAGAAGCTGCTGTTGTTAAAGAAACAGTTTTTGGCTACTTGAGAATAAGTGACAGTACTGGGAAAGGCTTGTTGGACGCTTTCTTAGAAAAAGCGACCGAACTGCAACTCGAATTGTCTGATTGTCGAGGTCAGTCATATGATAATGGTGCTAACATGAAAGGAAAACATTCTGGGGTCCAAGCAAGAATGCTAGACATCAATCCCAAAGCTGTTTACGTGCCCTGTGCAAACCATACCCTTAACTTAGTTGTTGTTGACAGTGCTAATTCATCGACGGAAGCATTGACATTTTTTGGAGTACTTACAAGGTTGTATGTGCTGTTTTCTTCCTCTGCTCAGTGTTGGGAAATTTTGAAGAAACATGTGGAGCTGTCCATAAAGTCACAATCTGATACTCGTTGGGAAAGCAAAATTATATGCATCAAACCTCTTCGATACAATTTAAAAGAGGTGTTGCTGGCACTGAATGACTTGGAAGCCATTTCCATAGAAAGTAAAGATGGAAGAGCTGCCTCAGAAAGAAAATCGTTGATAGCTCATTTATCAAAATGGAGTTTTCTTTTGTCGGTGTTTATTTGGTATGATATCCTATTCCAAGTCAATAAAGCAAGCAAGATTCTTCAATCGTATGGAGTCTCCCTTCATACAATGGAAACGGAAATCCAGGCAACTGAAAAGTTTTTGCAAAACTATCGCACAACGGGTTATGACAGTGCCGCAACATCTGCTGTTGAAATAGCACAGGAATTGGATATTGATCCTTCTTTTCCTCCGTCAAGAAGTGGAAAGAAAAGAAGATTGTTTGATTACCAAGGTGAAGAGGAACAACGAGCTACTCCTGAACTGAAATTTAAAAGCAACTTTTTCTATCCATTAGTAGACCAGGCTATTATGTCAATAAAGGAGCGCTTTAATTTGTTACGTGAGGTTTCTTCCGCCTTTTCGTTTTTGTACACACGAGACAAACTTTTGCTTGTGCAACAAGAAAATGCTCTTCTTACTTGCTGTAAAGAGTTCCAAAAAAAGTTCGGTGACATTGATTCTGATGAAATGAGCGCTGAGCTACAGCGGTTTGTTTTAATTTTACAAAAAAACTCAATCTCAATACGGCTCAAGACTTTCTGAACTATCTTCTAAAGACTCATTTATTTGAATTGTATCCGAATGTGTACATCGCACTTCGAATCTTACTAACTTGCCCCGTGACTGTTGCCAGCGGTGAAAGAAGCTTGAGCAAATTGAAACTGATCAAAACTTTTAATAGAACGTCTATGACAGACAGTAGACTATCTTCATTAGCCATGTTGTCAATCGAAAATGACTGCGCCCGATCTCTTGATTATGACAATGTCATAACAGCATTTGCGAACAAAAAGGTTCGCTCCAGACTATTTAAATGATACTGTGTTTTTATAACTTTTTCATGTTTTTCAGTGTCATTGCTTTCGTTTCGCAGTGTCTGCATAAATGTCTTACTGAACTCTGGCATCGGTGCCGAATTTTTTATGACTTGCACCTTCGGTATCGGCATGCTTTATTCTGACATTAGCATGTTTACTTATGTACAAATTGTGGTGTATTTTCTTAATGCAGCTTTTCAATTTTACACCTCTAAAGTGATATGACCTGTGCGCAGGGGCTCTTGCGCTTACTTTGGGGGGGACCCGAAGTTGGAGTGCTACGGCACTGACTACATCAATCACATATTCCCTACTTTGGTACACGTTTATCGCATTTTTGTAAAGTGAAAACTGCGATTTTGAGAAAGAGTAGGCCAATGCCTTCTTTTAAAACCTGCCTCCTCTCACACTTTGACCCAGTCAACAATTTTGGGTTCAGGAAATTGATAGCCCTATGGGTTTAATTTTGATCAGAGTTTTTCGACCTTTATAGATATGAGAACCATCTTTAAAACACAAGTGCATGGCCTAGTTGTATTACGTTTTTCGAATTTCATTGATGTTTTGCTTGTTAGGCAGTATTGAAATAACAAGCCGTCGCTTACTTGGCACATGTGCAGTGGCTCACAGGACGACAATCACTGATCTAAAGAAACCTGATCTATTAGAAATGTTACATCGTTATTAAAAAGAATTTTGGTTGTAACCCCAATTTTTATAAACATGCTGGCAAAATAAACCGGCAAAATACTGATTGACCTCTAAAAGATATTAAAAGTTCCTCTGACCTTAAAGTATATGATACAAGACCCATGTCGGCTTCTCACCGACCCTGACAATTGATGATATGCTGTATAATTAATATCACAAATATGAATACTGAAAGGGACGCACCAAATTGTAAAATAGGCCTATCATATTTCTTTCGTAAGCATTACTAGTCTTGACTAATAGACTAAGATGATCACAATTACGTGTACAGGAAATATAGCCTCCATTACCAGAACATTTTGTGACGTCACATCTCGTAAACGTTTGTGTAGTCAAACCGGAGCAGCTTCCTGCACTAACACTTTGAAACTAGGTTCAGCTGATGGCAAGCCCTGCCGGAGTAAAGTCGCACCACATTTGCTAGAAACAGTTTTGCTTGATAATAGTCTCATAGAGCTATCGGAATCAAAACTAACACATTTGGCAGAAGAGCAAATCCATTATACAAACGGTGCCTGTTAAGCTATCTATATGTATACTATTAAACAAGGATTTTTTTCTTTTACTGATATGCTGCCTTTTGCGATAACTACAGTATATTTGTTTTATAAAGCAATGTAATGATATCCCATGTTTAAGAAAAAATCGAAATGAAACTATAGACCTATCACTATATAAAACTGAATTTAGAGATATTTTGTTTGAAAAGAACTTGGCCTGTTAGGCGCCTACTACGATATGGCAAATGACCTTGGAAAAGACAGTGTGATGTGGTGAAAACGTTTGTGTGGTGAAACCGGAGCAGCTTCCTGCGCTAACACTTTAAAACTAGGCCCAGCTTATGGCAAATCAAATTAAATTCGCACCACATTTCC
Organism: Trididemnum clinides; assembly: GCA_963675345.1. Lineage (NCBI taxonomy): Eukaryota > Metazoa > Chordata > Ascidiacea > Aplousobranchia > Didemnidae > Trididemnum > Trididemnum clinides. The sequence goes on from OY776294.1 coordinate 13,465,685, forward strand.
AAAAAACAGTTTTGGAATTTTGCTTGATAATGATCTCATAGTGCTACCGTAACCTAAGCATTTGGGGAAAAGCAAATCCATTACACAAATGGCACCTGTTAAGCTAAATAGCACAGACAAAGAACTTCATACCACAAATAGAATCACGAAAGGGAAGGTAACAAATTGTAATATAGGTTCCTCCCTTGCACTTATCAAAAGTATTGGTGATAGTTTGTGACAACATTCTTTTCTCGTGAGCATTACCAGCCTTGATTGATAGAATAAAATGATCACCATTACGAGTTCAAAAATTATGAAAGTGCATAAAACCATTTACTTTTCGCTACTGTTCACACAATTCCCGATGGATGAAACCTGCTGACCCTGCTGGACTAACACATCTAACCCCGGCATTACTGATGTGGGCCCTGCGGTCAACGCCGCCATCTATACAATGAAGCAATGTAATGAAGTTCCGGATTTAAAAATAATTCAAATTAAAACCCTCAGCTCAACATTTTGTGAAACTGAATTTGGAGCAAACATTTTGTTAAAAACTAACTTGGCCTGATGAGCGCCTACTACAATATGGTGAATGAATTTGGAGAAAGCATAGCCGCTTTTGTCGCTATGAGGATAACAAGGCAAATAGCGCAACCAAAGAACTTAACTACGGCTGGTAATGCTCACGAAAAGAATGCGGTCACAAACTACCACCAATACTTTTGATAAGTGTAAGAGGATAGGGAACCTATTTTAGAATTTGTTCCTACCCGTTTTATATTTTTATTGGTAGTATTACCGGTAAGTTCTTTGTCTGAGCTATTAAGCTTAACAGACACAATATATGTAATAGACTTTGCTTTTCTCCCAAATGTTTTAGCTTTGATTTTGGTAGCTCTATGAGACTACTATCAAGCAAAACTGTTTCTTCGAAATGTGGTGCAATTTTACTGCAGCAGGGCTTTCCATTAGCTGCGCTTAGTTTCAAAGTATTAGTGCAGGAAGCTGCTCCGGTTTCACCACACAAACGTTTGTGAGATGTGACGTCACAAAAAGTTGTTGTAATGGAGGCCATAGTTACACCTAATTGTGATCATCTTAGTTTATTGGTCAAAACTGGTAATGCTTACAAAAGAAAAACGCTGATTTAGCCTACAAAAGCTAGAGCCATCCGGCGTAGTCAGCTAATAATTTCGAAGAAAGAGGGGGAAAAGCTTGTTTTGTTTTTGGTCACATTTTTGGTGATTGTCTATTTTTGGTTATTTTCAGAAACCCCACAGAATTTTGATGAGAATAAATGGTATTTACCAAATTTTGAAAATATTTGCTAAAGTAAAGCTTACGTGATAATCTTTTCTAGGAAGCAATAAGAAATTCAACCACTAGCAAAAGTTTTATAAATCTTTTGAGATGACAACTGCATTCTTTGTCTTCACTCCCCCTAGACAGTAACGTGAACGAATTGATTTATGTCACCAAAGTAAATTATTTTTCAATAACATTAATTAATTTAGAAAATAATTAAATATTTTATATCTACCTGAGTAAGAATTATGAATACTTAACTAAACTACTCAAGCAAGTGGCTCGCAGATGCAAAAATCACTTCAGTAGTTTAATTCATTAAAAATACAGATTTGGTGACCACCTCTGAATAAAACTTATCTTGATGTAGCTCAGACAGGATCTTAAGAAACACACAAAGTAGAGTTTAAAAAAGAAGTTTCGTAATTCCTTGACAAATCATCACGAACTTTTGTGGATTCTACCTTAGATAAAAAGTGATGATGTATGCAACTATGTAAGCAACTGCTCTTCTCTTAAGCAAGCATTATCATACAGCGGTTGCTCTTACTGAGTTTGCGGAACATGATTTACGCTTTGGCAGAGCCAGGCTATTTTGGGTGGCGGGCCTCTCATGTGTCATGAGAAAGAATTTTACACTTTATGGAATAAACTAAAAATACCTGCATAGCATTACTCAAACTTTAATAGTCTAAGGTCGAGGGATCCCATAAAAAAATGTTTTGTCTGCGAAAAGTGACTACATAAGCTCTCCTAAATGTGCTTTCTCTATTCAACATTGAATCAACTATGACAATCAAGATTTGTGATCTGATTTTTGTGGCAATCTTTATTTGGGTTGTGAGTATGGATTAAACAATAGTTTACATTTCAGATTCGATTCAAAACTATGGACGATTTTGAGGAAAACCTGTTTACTGTAGAAGAAGAAAAACTGCTTGAACAATTGAAAAAATAATTGCTAAGATGATGGCAGAGAAATTGATCCTCAAATTTCTGCACCAATATTTCACAACTTGGCGATACTTTATCTTCAGCGTAGTAAGAACTGTAACGCTGTTAGTGAATGTATGATTGGCTTGATCAGAAGCGCTGCCCTGTTGAACGCTGCTCTTGTAAGAAACTTCTGTGATGCAATGATATTAAATACAGTTTGAAACAACTTCATCAACACTTACTGGAAACAGCAGAGGCGGAGATAAAAGATGCTGATTTATTTGATAAAGCAAATCACGTTAAGAGTTCTATTGAAGAAATGAGAAGTTACGTTGATGAATAACTTAAAGAAATATCTAGCGTTGAAGCACACCTATCTGAAAGAGAATAAATGAAAAAGAGATAAACAAAATATAAGCGATTGAATCGTTGCAAAACAAAACCACGGCCGACTACACAAGAATTATGTCTAACTTAGCAAATTACTGCGAACAAATTATGGGTAAATCACCTTGTAGTTTTGATATTATAGGAATAGGCTCACTGGCAAGAAAAGAGATCACACCTTTTTCTGATTTCAAGCATATCATAATTTTGGACTCAAAAGTTTGATAGCAACGATAAAACAATTCTAAACTGTTTTTAAAGGTATTCTGGCATTTTTCAAATCGTTTTGATAAACTTAGGCAAAACCGCAATTTCCAGTTTATTAAACACAGCAAGTTCAAAATTTGGGTCCTGGTTTTGTGATGCCGTCGCAAAAAGTGGAATGATATTTGGCGATAAATTGCCGTGGGCTTGCGCGTTTTCTTTGTAGAGAAAAAGAAAAACGATAACTAAAGACGGGAAAACAAAATGGATTGAATTCTTACCAGATTTTTCAAAACATCAACCAAGTGAAGAAAATCTGAAAAACGCTTAGCGCTCGGATAGTATTCCTACCAATACTTCTTGTATAGTGATCAAAGTATTTACAGGAAATCTGAATCATGTGTAAATGGTGATGTATTGATGCAAAACGGAAGCTTAACAAATGACGTGTTTGATCAAATCAAACATAATCTTGAAAACTTTGCATTAAGATCGGTGTTGTTAAAAAATCACTGATCAGGGAAAATGCAATGTGGAAAAAGAGATTTACTGTGCCATGATATTATTCATATCAGCTTTGGGAAAACTCAATCACATTTCAACAACTTCAGGTTTTGAAATGGTTTGGCAACTTGCTGATGAAACAGACATAACCAAGTTTGCAAAGCATAAACTAATGTACGTCATAGCAATAGCAAGCGAGTTCAAACTGAGATGGTACATGACTAACAAGAAACAAAAAGATGAAATTATTACTGAAGATGCAAATTTAATTGTAGAAAAAGCAAATGCAATTAACTATTTTCAAAATGCTTATGCATTGCAAGGCAACATCTCGAAAAGATTTGGCCTTAAAAAAGGATACTATTATTCTAATTCAGATTTGCTTAATATTGCTTAATATTTGCTTAATATAACGCAAAGCCAGCAAAGTTGCAAGGTGACCTTTATGCGTTTGATTCGGAAGCCACTCGCGTGTTTTGTGGTCGGTGCAGGCTGTATTTTGAACCTAAAGCGTGAGCTTGAAAGCAACAACATAGCGCTGTTTCGCACTCATATCACATTGTAAGAAATATTGATAAGAAAGTTGCTTTGAGAAGTAAAACAAATCTTGTTTCTATTTGTTGATCACATCACGTGACTTACCGTTTTGCAATGGGACTCTATTTAGTTTTGTTCATAGTCGCGATTGATTTCCAACAATCAGTTTGCAGCGTCTTTTTTCTTGTGTATTTTTCTGAAATACTTGCTCTAAGTAAAGTTCAACTTGATGGAATTATTCCAAAACAAAACAACTCAATATTAAGGCAAATTAAAAAAATTTCTCAATGTTAAATCCAACTTTATCATTTAATGAACGAAGTTTACGCTCATCAACTAGCACTCAACAGCTTAACCACTGCAAACTCTTATATTATTAAAAATATTATAACGGAATTTGCTCTTTTTTCGAAAAATAGATACAATCAGAGAAGCAAAAATAACTTGTTTCTATTTGTTGATCACAACATGTAACTCACCGTTTTGCAATGAACTCTATGATTTGGTGAACGAAGTTTACGCTCGACAACTAGCACTCAACAGCTCAACCACTCCAAAGTCTCAAGCAAACCAACAAATACAATTGAAATGAAGAGCGATCTTGACATGAAACAGTTGAAATCGTGGTGACCGCAGTGCGCTAAAGTTTCTACTGTTTTTGGTCAAGTACATAGAATAGAAAAATTAAAATGTGAAGAGTTTACCAATTAGTTTATCTAAAACCGTAAAAACACTAGAGAGCCATGCTTGCTTGTCAGCGCAATAGTTAGAATAAATATTGAATCAAGATTTTCAAACTCTTTAACTCATCTAAGATCATAAAAAGGTTTGAATCTCTAATTGATAAGATATTGAAAATATGGGAAAAGTTTGTCGGTTGACATGATAAATATTTAATATTTTACAGCACGAAAGAACAATGAAATGATGGCACCAAACTAAACTAATCAGAAATAAAATACAAGTTTATAGAAAAGCAATTTAACCATAACAATCAATAAATATCAGCCAAAATAGTTAAAACTTCAGTATTCGAGTTAATCAAAGAGTATTTTAGAGAATTTTCTATGTTTTGTTACTGTTTGTTCAGCTCAGTACAATCAGGAGAGTGTTGAGATGTTAGACCAATGAGTCTAACTCTTGATCAAATAATTTGTCAAATGTTCCAGTAAGTTAAGTAAAGCTGGTTAAACCGATATACCTTGCCCTAAATAGCTGATTGGTATTTCTGCGGAGCGACTCTGCCGGCATCGCTCCGCGGAGCTACCAATCAGCTATTTAGGGTAAGGTATATCGGTTTAGCCAGCTTTACTTAACTTACTGGTACATTTCTGGGAGCAGCAATAATAAGTTGGTACGAATGAGGGTATCGCTTTTATGCCATCAATGCCGATCATCTTATGAATGTTTTGAATTTAAACTGTTCTTACAAGCTTTTTATTAATTCTCAAATTATATCCAGTAAATATAGGAGCACAAAGTCAAAGTTAACGGAGGGCGCCGGAATGGCTTTTGTTTGACAATTGAAGAAACGAATTATTTGGTGGTGGACTATTTCAAGACTTAGTGAAACCCCCCTCCAAATGATATTTGTGACGCCAAGTTTCTTGGCTGCATCTATACTCCTTTGTCTCTTTGGTCTACCTTTGTGGCGGCTCCAGGCGGATGTAGAAGATGCATTCCTTCTACAATTCTAGCTTTGGTTTCGCGAAATTACTTGTTTGTATTTGTCCCAAAAAATAACTTAGTTCAAAAACTTAACTTCAAAAAAGTTAATTTTCAAAACAAAGTTTTTCACCCACAGTAAAGATGCTTTAGTTTAGACTTCCCAACCTCATGAAAAGTTTCAGGATCTTCTACTGCTGTATTCTTTATGCTCGATCAACCGGTCAGTCTAATAACGCATTTTCAAGAAAAAACTTACCTCAATACATATGAATGTATATGTGGTGATTATAACTTCGCATAGCGGTGTAGACCTACTGACGAATTTTTTTAATTGATTTACCCTAAATCAGTTAACTTCTTAAACTATATCCATAACATTGATCTGTCCACCTCTAAATTAAGACTCTGATTACTTACAAACAGCAAATAATTTCACAAATTTTCATGCTTTCACTTGACTAACCGTTATTATCTTAGTTTTTACTGAATGAATCATAGATTTTTTAGAATTATTACTTCAATTCATATAGAAATTGATATTTTTTGTTTCATTGTGTCCATTTAAGAATTATAATATTGTGAATGCGATAGTGCTTAACTCAGACTCAGGAGACAAAGCAGACCAAGAGAGCAATTTAGAAAATAGTTTAGAAAGTAATGAAGAACATGAACCAGGAAGGGTATCTGAAATTGAAGAAAGTTATTCTGTTGCGGAAGTAATACCTGACGCGTCACCACAAAAACGACAATCCGTAGTGATACGACAGTGGATTAAAACTGCAATGCTTGATGAACCTAAAGTTAAATGAAACTTCTTCTCAATCAAAATTTGATTGATGAACTTGATCCTTCAGTTTTTGACATTTAAATAAATCCGCAGGAAAATCTTACTGGTCAAAGCAGAAAGATCTTGGGGGTCTTATGAGTAGAAATAGATTTCAGAAAATAAAAAAATATCTCTGCATGGCTGACAATTAGAATCTTACATCGGGTGACAAAATGACCAAGTTACTTATTTCCATCAAGCTATCAACAGGAACATAGTTAGATTTGGCATATTTGACAAACTACTGAGCACTGAAAAGTATGTGGTACCGTACAATGGTTTTCATAAGTTCTAAAATGTTATTAAGGGCAAGCTAATTTGTTTTGGGTACAAGATTTGGGCATTATGTGGAAGTGATGGGTACATGTCTGTATTACTTGAAAATTTATTAGAGCAAAAAAGCAAATCCTGGTGGTTAAATCCCGGATGTTGTTGAATCCACAGTGAAAATAATTCAAGCAAATTTAAGCGCTGAAAAACATGATATGTATTTGACAGCTCTTTTGCTAGTTACAAGCTTTTGAATGAGTTATCTGAGTAAGAGTTATGTTCAACAGGCATTTATCCTGCTCAGTAGGTATATGTCAAATATGATTTTGTCATTACTCAATTTGATAAACAGTCATTTCCTGACATCAGCTTGCTTAGCGACAGCGCAACCTAAGCCTTCCCAACGATTTCCCAAATACTTTTCGTGGGTGTGTGAAATTTTCTTGTGTAATTGTTTTCAATTCTTCATCGTCAGCTAACTTTCAGCTGACGTCTAGTGTTCTTGCAATACTCTGCATAACCAATATTGTTATGATTTGTTTGCCACTTTATTATTTGCGACTTTTGGTTTCATGCTCAAAACTAAATTAGCCTAGTGCTAAATACAATGCAGAATTACCTTCATGGAGCTTTGTGGTTGCGTTACTTTGCAAGGAGCCATTTAAAACTGACAAACACGTTATTTGACTTCTTTCTTTAAAATTTTTTCAATAACCCTTTTATTGTTAAATGCAAAAATCAGTGACACATCCTTAATTCCAGATGTCTAGATACAAGGCTTTATGTTTTATTACTAGGCCATCAATTACGAAAAAGTTATATATAGTAGGCCTACTTCATTGGGGCGTAATTCCTATAAAGCCATCAATCACTACAGCGTCCTTCCACAACTTTAAATTGACGTCATTACACACTTAATCAAATGAATCCAAAAAAGTTTGTGAAATTATTTGCTGTTTGTGAGTAAGCACAGGCTTAGTTCATTACTTGGGAGGTCAGTATCATGAACACAGTTCTTGGAATTCGAAGTCTGAGGGAAATTAACAAAAAACTAGGTCAGTAGGTCTAAAACATGGTAAGAAATCCAGTGGCGTAGAAAGCAAGGGAGAGCAGACGGGAAGCACTTGTCCTATACTTTTTGGCACTTTTAAGCACTGGGACAGAAGGGGCAGGAAGGCAAGCAAGGCACTCTCCCACGTTCCAAAATGTGGGGTACTAGAAAAAATACTCAAGTGATGCTCACGGAAAAATAAGTATTATTGGAATAGTTGTCGCTTTGAACAGCTGTACTCTTTCCCTAATACTATTTTCTGGTACTGAATTTATTCTTGTTTTTTATGGTTCTACAACCGAGTTTAGAGTGTGTTTTCAACATAAAATAGCCTTTTTTTTAGAATTTTGACCTCCCAGCCAAAAAACTTGACCACCTGGTGGCATTACAAACATCAAATAAACAATTCTATCTATAGAAGAAATTTTTTTCTAGAAAATGGGGAATAGGGCCTACTGGATGATTGCATACAAGACCTTTGATGGGGATATAGCCCCTTTTGCTCTATTCCGGGACCAATGCAAATAGATGCGGCCAAGAAACTTGGGTTTCACAAATATTATTACGAGGGTGCTACACCAAGTCGTGAAATAAACATATCAACAATAAACTCATTGCTGTAGTCGTAAAACAAAAATTTTTTCGGCGCTACTCTAAATTTTATCTTAGTGTCCCTGTAATTATTGGAAAGAATAGATAGAATTTGTGAAATGATAGAATTTCTGAAAAGAATCAGTATCAATTTAGAGAACCAATACGACAGTCGGAATTTAGACATAGGGACAATGCCCACATTTATATGAACTTTTCGTAACGGTACTGCTCTCACAAGTGTTATTCGGTGAAGCCGCCACACCCGGTTAAATCGATATTTTAGCTGACGGGCAATCTTGTCGGGCAACGCCTGAAGAGCCGAATAGTATATATCAGAGGTGCTGGAACGGAGGGGGGGCACTGCTGCCCTTTGCTTTCCAGTACAATAGTAGCGAAGCAAAACGCCTGCTCTGTAACCTGTAGGTGTGTATATTTTATTTCAATACCTGTATCACAGTACACCGAAGGTATCAGTAGTTTCACTTCCATTGTAACCATTGTACGCAGTTACTCAGGCATGAAATCTCAAAGGTGGCCTATCCAATGCAGAAAAAATTTAATTGTTTATGAACAATAGACCTAACAAATGACCCGATTGTGCACGATAGCAGTTAGCAGAGTAAAAAGTTAGTAGCAACTTGCAGAAAGCTATACTACACAATACGTTTTTTTAGCTAGCTCGTCAAAGCTAATCGAGTGGATGAGAGCTGATCGAGTGGATCGAGTGCTGATTGATGAAACTCAGAGCTAAAATTTCAAATTGTGGTCAACTTCAGGAACGGCATTAATTCAAGAAAAACTTGTAGTTAACAGATTAAGGCAGTTTAATTAAAGCTGGTTGAGTTTAGCGGGACCAAATTCAATTCATTTGTTTTATGCTCTTCATGCAAATATAACAGTTGTAAGCAGATTACAGGCTCTGAGCAGTAACGGTACAAAGAAAAATTGCATTGCAGCTGCAAAAGAAGTCAGCGGGGGAGCATAGCTCTTGGAAGAAACGGACTACTAAACAAAAGCAGGATAAACTAAATTCAAACATTAGATCAGTTGGCCAAGTACAGTTTTTGTATTGTTTGTTAAAACACTAATAATTAATTTTCAAGATGTTTGGCTAGTAATACAACTTACACATTCTTTTAATTGCGCGAAAGTTTGTTGACGTTTTAAATGCCTCGCAAAGAAAGTCGGACCAATAACGTTCAGAAAGAATTGGCAAAAACAGGATCATCAGCGGGACAAACAAAAGTCACCGATACTTTTTTTGCTACCAGTAGCTGTGGGAGAGGTGTGCATGGTGGTGATGCCGCAAGTAACGTTTCCTTGAGGTCTCCAAACGCTAAAGATGTTGACACCAACGACAATTTAAATACCGGTGACGGTATTGCAAATTCTGAAAATGACATGGGCTTGGATTTTTCAAGATCAACATGTGATGCGTCGGTGTTGATATCTAGAAATACAAGTGGTTCTAATGTAAACGATTTTGATCCTAAACTGTGTTGTGTTTTTGAAGATAAAAACTTCTCCAAAACTGATCGAGAAAATAGGAGGAACAAAGAGGAAAGACTTTTTCAAAAAAAGTAATTTGAAAATTTCCAATGGTTGGCATATAATCAGGAAATCAAAAAAGCTTTTTCCAAAATTTGTGCCGATTTAGCTACAGAATCAGAGAAGAAACGAAGCCCATTTGCAAATGAAACACTTGGCTTTAGCAAATGGTAAAAAGGAATGGAAACACTAAAAGAACACGACGCTTCTGAACTTCACAAAAAATGGATGAAAAAAAAGCTTATGTTGGAAAGATGAGTCAATTGTTTCTTTTATTTATGATGAAAACAAGATGCTGCAGCAACTTCGTAGAGTTGGAATGGAAGCAAGTTTTTCGACCTTAAATACTCTACTAAGACAAGTGATAGCAATTCGACGTAGAGATTGTTTTGAATCAAATTTCTATCAATTTAATAAAGACAAAGTTGAGCATGTGCCAGATCTCAAGTTGCTAATGGAAGAAAAAAACATATTTCTAATGATATTGTTGCTGAAATAGAAAAAATGTTGGTACTTACAGCGCGACGACATGTGTTTAATTGTTTGACGGTATTAGAGAGCAATGTTGGTTGTAATGACTGTACGTACAGTATTAAAAGTACCCTTTGGAAAAGCTGCCGTTCTTGCCCTTCCGACGTACCGGCACCCCTGGTAAACACAATAAATTAAACCATTTTTTAATCTGGCAAACAAACCATTTTTGTAACATTTAGCAACTAAGGACCGCCTACAACCTCCACAAATGGAACCAAAAGAAACATCACGACTTGTGATTGTTTTTACCCTTTTCAAGTAACTAAACGCATCGTCTAGGATTGCAAGACCTGAAGATTTCATCGGTCATTTAGAGATCTAAATAACCTGTCAATGAGGGCAGAAATTCTAAACAGCAAATTTTACATCCAGTTTATTTTCTGCAAGAAGAAGAAGGAGTATGACAAAAGACTGCAAACAGAGCATGAGCTCATATGCAGAGAAAACACGAACAAATTTACGGCTGAATAAGATTGTGCGCTCGGTAGAAGTTAAAGCACAGTTTTTTCCACATTGATGGCTAGCGATGAAAAGTATGGCCCGTTTGAGTGCAGTGTGATCGAGCGTTATAAAGTTGATGCAAAGCCAATCATGCTGAAAGAGAAAAAATACATTTTATCTGATTTAATTTAGTTTGACTGGCCATTAGCAAACAATTAGCACTACAAAGCAATACGCTGTATCAACCAAACCTCTCAACGTTCCTCTCCTACCATTTCTACCGCATAAAACATCCTAATATGACAACCACCTCCAGACCATATAGCCGATCTTTCAGATTGAACCTTTCTTAGCCATTCCTTCATAGCTAGCGCCCATTTAGCTGTTATCACAATGAATCACTAGCTGGAGCATGAGCTCATAAACTTATTAAGAAGCGCTCCTCTTGGCAATGTCAGCAATAGGCTGTGGCCCTCCTTAGGACATAAATTCCTTTCTACTTTTTCGGAGATGACTTCTATCCAAGCGGTCGCCATTGTACCACATTTTTAATCCAAAAAAGAGGATGTTTTTTAATATTAGTTTCTTCAATGTGGTCATTATTTGCAGACTTACATTTTTTTTGAAAATCGACTTGTTAACAACCGTAATTTTGACAAATTGCTTCAGTGTCTTTAAGAGATACCATGGGTCCATAGCCCCATGCCCCCTGCGAGCTTTCCAGGGAAGGGAAGCACGCTCTTCAGGAAAGCACGCTCCCAGTTTGAAAACCTCTTAGCTAGAGATTTTCCAATGAATCAACATAATGATTTTGCGGTAGTCGTAATTAAATACAAGACACAAAATCTTCAAGAAAAAATAATTCCAGGCGGTACAAAACAAATCCCATTTGAAATTCATTTTGCATTTGGGGTTGCAAATCAATCAAAAATTATCTCCAAAAATCTCGTGACGTTTAACACTTTTTCAGAAGCAGAAATATAAACCAACAGATATCCAATATTTCCTTTAAAATGATTCTTCAGCCATGGTCCGCTTTGTAACACTCTTTCCATATATTATGAAAGGACTTGAAAAAGTCAATGTACAGCTGTGGACAATAGTCTACGAAAATACTATTACGTAAATAAAGTAAGTTTAAATGTATAACAATTAGTAAAATAAACGTTTTTAATAAAGCAGAATCTGCTTATGCGCAAACAGATTGCGGTCGAAGAGCAAATACGTGGCAGGTGGTCAATAATTAATCAGTTTTCAAAAAACGAGAAAAAGTAAATGTTCAAACACCACAGATTGGTGAAGTTCAGTTGTATCATGTTCAATTAGATTTGATTTTTTGAAAGGCAGACTGGCAAAGGAATAATAGAATAGTCAGTCATTAAGTCATCAGCATGCAAAGGAAAACAATAACTGATTGTGGAAAATATGGGAGCAGTAAAAAAGTAAAGAGCAAAATGACAGTGAAGAATGATAGGCGGGAAGTAAGCCATAATGGGCATGACAATACGTCTTGCTAGATCTAATAGTCATAGTTTTGTGGTTAGATCATCTACGCGAGCAAAAACATTATACTACATTAAGCTGAACTATCAGTATTTCAAATCAAACATATGGTCAGTAGATGAACAACTTGTTAATGAAAAAATTTTTTAATCCAATACAAAATATAGATTTTACGAACTTGGAAAACTATGATTTTTTGTCTAGTGTTATCTTTCTGTCACTGAAAAACTATTTGCCAATAATTCTAGGGCATTTTGCTGAGTAAACCCGCTTTGGAGGTGCAGTAGGGCTGGTACATTGTATTTCTACCCTGCGTGGTACAACCTAGCAGAGGAAATTGCCACAAAATGCCTTTGTCGAAAGCACAACACCATAGCCACAGTGAGATTAAAAAATGCTATGTTTCATGCTACGAAGCATAATTCTGTATGTGTAGACCTACGCGTGAGGTTTTCAAAACTATCAGTTGTGCAAACATTACACATGGCATGGTTGATAATTAGAGCCAGAGTCAGTGTCAAGAGATTGGATGACGTTATAATGATGTCAAAACAGAAAGACAATTTGGGTAAACTAAAAATCCACATTTTTTGACGAGGAAAAGCAATGTTGTTGTTCAAACAAAAAGGTCAACTTTCAACTTATCAACTAGCGAAAAACTGAATCTCTTCAGGGAGTGCAATGATGTCGCAATAAATGTTTTCTAGAATTTGTTTTCTTATTATCTCAAAACACATTCGCCGTAGAAATACAGCTGAAAACTTTTTCAGGAGCTATTAAAGAGCTATTGCCCACAAAAAAGTTCCACAACAATTTGAGTATTATTAGCAATGTAACAAGCAATTCATTCTTTATGCATGCTTTTTTTTTATTTTTTGAATGTTTTAATGCGACTCTGTTTTGTGATAATAGAAAGTGACGTCCAAGTTATAAGTAATGTTGAACGATATGTGTCTGATACTGTTTTGATGAAAATGTTAGTATCTCTAGTTCTTCTGCGCGGTTGGCTTAAAGGCAAACTTAATTAGTTGAACTTATTACTGTTATGCTGCGAGTTAAAACAGAATGAAGTACATAGTATATTTAGTAATGCAGTGGCACGTATAAAAATTGTAATAACTTGAACTGTAAGAAGAAACCTTTTGAAATAATAGGCCGTTTGTAAGTAAAACCTCTTTTGATTAAAGGATATGATAATTGCCGTAAGATTAGGGACGCACGGGCCATGTCTTCCCCCGTTAGTTTTGTCGGATGAAAAAACATTTTTATGCCACATTACCAAAGTGAAATCCGGTTCTGTAACATGGCTAATATTCATCACAATCGGCGCTGCAACCCACTTGTCCAATGCATCCGATTCAGATGTTAGATTTTGAACGTCCAAATCTGTGGCTTATAAATTGTAATTGTTTGGAATTCATTTCATTTACGATTTATTTATTCAGCAGCTAGGGAAAGAGTGTTAATTTATCTTTTGCTTTATTTTGAACCAAACTGTGATTCCTAGATGAGTTTGTGCAGTGAAATATCATTCAACGAAACAAAATATTATTAAATCTGCAACAAAACAAGTTACTGTGGAAACATATTCATGCAGGTTTGTAGAGTAAACGATAAATACTACAGTTCAATTTATAAATTATATCTATCAAGTGTGCACAAAAAATAACAACTTACGAAGAAACAACAGTAAATTAACCTTTGCGGAGTCATTTATTTGGATAACCCAATCATGCCTTTTTACCACCATATTCCCGAAATTTTCGTTATTTAGAAGTTTAGAAGAAATGCATGACCGTAAAAGTTTTGTTTTGGCTTTTGTAGAGACAAGTAGGCTAATTGATGTTTTAAAGCAAAACTAACTGCATTTTTCCGGAGATAATCCGCACCCGCAGATAATCCGCTTTCCGTTTTCAGACAAGAAGTTATGGTAAAAACTTTTATCTCAAAAACAAAATATTGTGCTCGCAGATAATTCACACCAGGAATTTAGAATCCATATCTGAGTCACAAAGATACGGATTATCTCCGGAAAAATACGGTAGTTCCCAACCTGGGCGCAATTTTCTATACTCAGGGTTACCACAAGATGTGGTATAAAAAAAGCCACCACTTCTATTGTTTAATCCAGCCTGTTGAGTGCTGATAAAGTTGTCAGAATAGCGTAAAATTTATATTGATCACATTTACTTTCTATTTAATTTCTCTCCGATGTAACTCCAGGTTTCGATTCACGCCATTGTTTAAGTTCAGTCACTATCAACTTTTGATGCAGTTGTGATTATTGTTTTGCCAAAAGACTTACAGATGGCTAGAAAATTTCCTGTACGAATGTTCAAACTCATAATAGTTCAATATTAGGCTGAGCTAATGAAGTTAGAGTCAATAGATCAATTAACATATATTGCACATATGTCTACATAAAACAATAAAACAACATTCTTGATTTTTCCTAATCGTTGTAATCCAACTGCGAGCATTCTTGCAGTAATTACTATCTGTCAGCGTCATAATGATGGAGGTATACGGTATAAAGCGTTATCCCAAGACAAAACAAGCGAGCTTGTGGCTTTCTCTCAATACTAATCCTTTCGATCTGAGCACCAAAAAGAATATCCTGTAACTACCGTGTTAAAAGTCTTCAGTATGACCCGAAAAGGGAATTAAACCCAGTACCGGGACTACTGGCTGCGAAGCGAACGCTCTAATCCAGCGGTTCTTAACCTTTTTGGTACCGCGCCTCCCTTAAGCGATGGTTTCCCGCTTTACGCCCCCTACCCTTATAAGCAGGGTTACCATCAGTCCAAAACAAAAAATAAGCCCAAAGTGGAAAAATAATGTTTTCGCAATAAATCTGCGATTTTGTTACGCAATGTATTCCAAATACTTTTTTGTTTGAAAACCAATTCTTATACAGCAACTTTTTTGCCACATTTTACGTGTGAGGACTTTTTTTGGAAACAGGTCATTTTGAGATACAAATAATAGGTTTGCCATTCAAGCTCACCAAGTTTCACGGACTGGCCGTATTTTGAGTTATTTTCACACGCCACAAAATTTCATGTGGCGGGCTGCAGGTTGTGCACCCCTGTTTTAACCGATAAATTCCGAAACAAAGGGATTTTTGAGACAAAATAAGCACGCAACTCAAACATAAGCAAATTGCTTAGAAATAAGCACATTTTTATTTTCTAAGACAGAGACATCGAAAATAAGCGCAAATCTTAGAAATAAGCATGAAATGGTAAACCTGCTTATAAGTTAATACAAAAGTAGTGTTTCAAGTGCATTTCATGCAATATACATTCTTTTTTCCCTGCTATTTTGATTATCTAAATTTATTACTTAGCTACGCAGGCACTGCAACATGACAAAAGCATAAACTTAGTCAATTGTAAGATTAGGTTTTTTCTAGATTGCTTTACGTTGTTTACATATACCGCTCTACCATTTTAACAAACTGACTAATAGCTGCCTTAATCCATTCAGATTTTTCACTGATTGAATTTAGCATGACATGGTAGGCTACGGTCTACTCTACAATATAGATTTGCAACTGCTAAATTACCAAAATGAAGTAAACACGATTGACAACTTAGTTGCTTTATGTCTTGACATCATACATTATTCTGTATACTAATCAGAATTACCATATAACGGCAGGCCACAACTACTCACAATATTATCTCAGACAGTATTTAAGCGCTGACAATCATACAATAGACGAGAAAACGTTAATCTCAAAATTAATAAAGAATGTGTTGTAAAGCACATTAGGGCTCGCGCCCCCTTGAAAATTTACTTACGCTTCCCGAGGGAGGCATGCCCCCGGGTTAAGAACTACTGCTCTAATCACTACTCTGCAAAAATGTCGGTTTTCGAGATAAGAAAAGCATTAGATACATAAAATTGCTCAGACTATAAATAGCGATCTATGAATATTCTTTAAAGCTATAAAACAGAGATCTACAAAAGTTTTGTAAAAACTATAAATCATACAAAAAACTAAAAGCAAAACTACGAAAACAATAAGCTACAACGTGTTTTTGAAGTAAGAGTTTGGAACTATCAAGTATTCAGTCAATACGCAAAATTAATGATAATTAAGTTGGTTTTAAAGAAGCCTTCAGCAATTCATAAAAGCAACTGAATCTTTTCTTTCGGGGATCCCACAAAACTGTTTTACTAACATCACAGATCCCGTAAACTTCACTTTGGAAACCACTGGGCTAGATGCAGTTTATTTTGTGTTACGTTTTAAATGTGGCATATAACCACTTGGTGATAAGTTGCGAGTTTGTTACAGGGTACAGCCAAAGATTTACATCTCCAAAAAGGTGCTGTATGCCTAAAACTGGTTGCTTTTTACTCGTTGAGAAGCTTTTACTCGTTGAGAAGCTTTATACTTGCCGACCTTTACAGTGCCAACAAAACCTATGCATCTGCTTTGCATAAGAAAGCGTTTATTCGAAGATGAGGTTTTTCAAGACGATCATTTTTCCACCAAAATAAAATTAAGACCTTTTTTTGAAGGTCAAATTTTTTAGAACGCTGATTTAGACAAATTTTTGTGCAATTAGAACTAAGGTCTGCTAACTATTTCAATTATATTTCTTGAATGGAAACTAACTCTGCTGCTGTACATAAGATTTTAATTGTTTGAACATTCTTCTCGCTAAAAAACTAGTTACCCGTTCTTTTATTGCGAAACTGTCATATCATTTACTAGATTGCGTCGCCCGTAGGGCCCCCATCAGTAATGCCAAAGTTATGATATTGATTCAACTGGCCAAGCCGTCTTCACCCGATAGATAGTTGTCAAAACAGTAATAGAAGTTTTATGTTTTTCACATAGCCAAATGTCATTTCAAAACAAAACTATCGTTTATTGAAACGCCATCGATAAAAAAATCACTTGCGGGAGGGGGGTTGTGCACAGTCACTACAGGTCTCCAAAGTTTATTGAAATCCTGGCAATGCTTTATTTGCCTTCTTTTCACCATGAGTGTCCTTAAACTTAACAAACTTTTATCCGTTAAATTGAGAAGCGCTTGAATTGAAAGCATATCAGTGTTGTAGAAGAGCGCCAAAGAAGTAATTGATATGTATTTTCGGAATAAAGCTATTAAATATTAGGCCCACTGAAAAGAGTACGCAGAAATTTGCTGAGAGGAAAGCGCGAAAATTCCTTTTATGTAAATTTCACGGAACAACAGCGGTGAAGCCTTTTTTTTTGAGATCAATATTCTCAGAGCTATATCAGCGGATGTATTTGTTGCCGTCATCAGCACAACGTCCTCCTGAGGAGTGCGGATGCGCATAAGAGACCTCTCCGAACGCCACTGGGCCCAGTACTTACAATCTTTTCCTAACTGTAGGAGTATTTGTATGAGCTAACGCCTCTTGCTGAGCGCATGTATTTGGTTCTGGCATAATGCAGCCAAGCAAAAAGCAAACTAACCTGAAACCGAACACTCGCGATTAAGTTATTACAACAATAGCGCACCATCAGTAATGTTGAGTAGAAGAATATCGATTCAGCCGCCTTCACCAAATTGATATTTGTGAGAACAGTAACAAAAAGTTAATGTGTTATTGACACAGCCAATTGTCGTTCCAAAATCAAAGGTATCGTTTCCAGGAAATTGATTAAGCTCCAAAAAACACTTAAAAGAGAGTTGCACATAGCCGCCATTTTTCCAGAGATTCTGGCTTGTTTGATACGTAGGAACTGAACTTGCTCGTAATTGAAACAGCCAGCAATTTTAAAAAGTTTATTTTATAAAGATCACAAAAGCAAAGTTTCATAGTTATGAATAGGAGATGCGTCAAAGGGATTGATATTGTATTTTTAGGAACAGTCTATTAAACATTGGAACCACTATTTACGACATTTTCGTAGCTAAATGCGTATTTGTACGATTTAAAGCTTCGACTACCAGCATGCTGCTTGATTCTGGCAGCCTGGGAAAGAGCAAACTAACCCCAAGCTATGCACCTGCAGATAAATTATTACAATAGCAGCCATTAGCAATGTTGAGATTAAAAATATGAAATCAGACGGCTGCGTCGGCCTCACCCAATCGCAAAAGAAATGGCTTCAACATTTAGATGATGTGTAGTTCGATACCAATATTTTGTTGCAAAAAATATTGCAAGACAATCTTTACCTCCATGTTTTTGTAGGATGATTACCAATTTGTTTGCTTGGAGTAAGCTACATCTTAAAATATTTAGAGACTTCATTTTTGGATAAATTATTTAGAAAAGTTTGATAGATATTGCCGAAGAATCATGCTTTTGAGAAATAACGGTGAAACTGTACCAAACAACTAAGATTTTTTACAAATTGCAATTTTGTGTTGTCCAACTACCAGATTTTAGGTGTTCTCAACCGTTAGGTTACATTTCAAAATTTCTAAAGCCTTCAGTTTTTGATGAATCTGTTTGCACATTTCCATAAGTAATGCCAGAGAACCATGTTTATTAGGAAAAATAGTCAAAATGTACCAAAGAACTAACTTTATTTCAAAAATTCAGGTTTGTTAGGTCTAGTAGGTTAATTGTTCAACTACTAATGTAATATGACGTATGGCAACCTGGCAATGATCTATTTCTGATCAGCAATTATATATTAATCCTCAGCTCTAACTACTTACAGTGATATATTGCTGGAAAGCAAATTCTTCAGCTTTCAAACGACACTAATTGTTGGTACCTTGTGATAACCTTTATACTTTTTCACTCAGCTTACCACTGTTTGGGGAAATAAAAGATTACACTACAGATTTTAAAGTTCAATTTTTGAAATGTAAAAACTAATAGTAAACGTATTTGTCAGATTTTATCGAAATTGCCTTGAAATAAAGTTTAAATTAAAAAAAAAGTTTGAAAATTGCTTGAGAAATGAGGCCACAAATCAGTTTTTAGGTAAACTAATCACGTAGAAATGTTGCAATCTTGAAAAATCATCAAATGATGATCTCTGGTAGCGAAAGACTGGATTTATTGTACCAGTGTCGCCAAATACGGTTAAGTCACCCGCCCTGTACCTTAGTGACCGGCAGATGACGATTCGACCTCTAGAAAATTAGCTTGTTAAAGTTCAACGGCTACCTTCTATGCCTTATCCTTCGGCCTAAGGACTTACGCTTGAGAAGCTAGGTTGCCAGCCCACTCTTTTACAAATACAACTCTATCAATATACAAGCTTTCGCACGTAGACAATCACCGACACCACACTTGTAGCAGCTGATAGTCCCCCTTCCTTACAGTAGTGCTTGGCCCTTGCCTTCTAATTCTTCTCCCTTCTCGCTTGTCTCTTTTCTTCCCTTCTTTTCTTTCTTCTCTGTTCTGTCGCCTGTTTGCTTTCGTCTCTGAGTCTTCAAAATGACCTACCCATATATATACTTCCCATTCGTACGTAACCGAAATAAAGTTCCCAAATATTTTAGCCAATCAAAATTACTAGAAACTAAAATTTAACAAAAAAAGGTCTGAAAACGGGGGAATACCGGAAACTGCTGCCCAAAGAACAACCAATAAAAATGCAAAGAAAATAAATCAGAAAAGGTTTGCCTACGGGGGAGGGGGGGTACAGGAAGTAACTACCATTAAAATTGCTTTGAGAATAAAATAAACAAGCGACGGTTTGTATACGGGGAAATACCGGAATTAATGACCAAAACAGAAAAACTGTGTCGACACGGGATAATGAAATGAATGTTTCCGAGATTATTATTGTTACAACCAGCCAATATTATGACATTGCTGAGCGAATGGAAGCGTGAAAACGAAAAAGCGAGAAGCATGCTTACAACGCTTAAAATGCCTAAATAAAGAGTCTGTAGTTGAATTGCCAAGCTTTGATTTTTATTAAGTTTATTTTATCAAAAACGCCTTGCTGAGATCTCTAAAAAGAGCTTTTGATCGCGTTTCTACGATCAGTATATTTTGAGTACGTCAAGAAAACAAATTCACTATTAATCATTAACAATTAAATTAATTAAAAACTAATCAATAAATACAAACATTAAAAATTAACAGTTTAAACATTTAACAATGTAAATTAACAATTTAAACAATTAACAATTTAACAATTGACAATTCAAACAACAAACAACAATTTAAACAATTAGCAGCAATCATTCTTTGGGATTGTGGCACCAATCCCTGCCAAATTAACATCGCTGTTAACGCTGCTATGCCTGTAGTGACAGAATGCTTGAGTCATACACAAAGAACCGCTTTACCGATTTCGCAGGCATCCAACCTGCTGAACTTTGTCGAGAAGAGGCCGTTCTGTTTCCGACTCAACGGGTACTACTACTGCCGTTTTGTTCGCTCATCCCAAGATTATAACTGCTGCAAGAAAGCGGCTTCAGCAGTTCGTATTGAAAAAATTATTTACTTGCGTTGCTTATTTACCATCTCGAAAAACTTGACAACTTAGAAATCAGTGAGGCCCATTGGGTGGACTATAGCTAGAATGCGGATACGCAAATCACCGTATCACGAGGCTCCGAGCTTTTGTCCGTGATATTGGATACAATGCCATTAGAACGCTTCTGTCGCATATAACCTAGATAAGCAGCCAAATCGGCTTCGCACTAGCAGTGGACGTTTCCAGCTCAAATAGGTGTAAATGGAAAGTGGCGCTTTTTGCTGCCTGTGAGCATAGTGCAGTTGATCAAACCGCTGGCTGTGTTGTCTTGCGATGCTCTATCTATTGATCTCTAAATGGGGCACACAGTTTGCGCCATTTGATGGTAACTCAACAAATCGCTGCAACACAGCTGCCCCAACCTAACCCTGGAAAGCACATCTCAGTTTTGGAATGATAAACCAATAGCCTCAACTCTGAAGCTTGGCAAACACGATGAAAAGCATGAGAAGCATGAAAAGAGAATATCGTAGATTTTTCTCTAATAACTGACATTTAGGCTCACAAATTAACCAATAAATTTTTAAAATACGTTCGGTTTTTTTTACTTTGAGCTATCAATAGCCACTTACTACAAAGGGGTTAACTTGAAGGTCGCGCTTTATTGTTAGAAAATTATGCTCTGGCTAACCAAAAGAACATATCATGTTTTTAAGTAGGCCATACACAAAGATTTAGCAATTTTTTTGGCAATGGGCTTGTATTCTTTAAAAACGGCCCTGGATGGTAGGGGTCCCAGACATATTCTCCAAGTGCTACACACAAACTAGGCTAAGATAGTTGCTGAGCTTATCGCTTGCAGTTGTGTTGTAAAATGTTTGTCAAGGCTTGCAAAACATGAAACCATATCTGACATGAATTTTTGGCGGTAGGGCTTTAGACAGACTCACCCCTACAAATCAGGCCATAGTGAGGCTGTATTGATTTGAGCTTCCGCTTTGTAGTCGGTACAGTTGGCTTGATACATCTTGTCTAGTTGTATCGAAGACTTTGAAAACGGTAATAACAGTTTCTCGGCTGGTGCTCAGCACGAAAGAGATGGTGTGGAGAAAAGCTAGAAAGTTTGTTCAATGGGCTCTTGAGAGCAACGCTTAAAGTTATTCCTCCATTTTTTATGTGTCAAACAGATGTCGAGGCCTCGCATTTAACTTTCTTTGTTGCCCAGCCAAACTCAACATTAGCAAACAAAGCATGAAGTCACACGCAGCAATAGCTGTACTCAAAGACGTATCGTATGTACTCAAGTATTGACAAAGGTGATGTTACGTGGTAGTTCAATTAAAAGTAAAAGTTATTGAAAAGAGATCAGCGATGTTGCACACTGGTTGATAATCATTGGGCTGAATGGTCCCTCAATTTTCTAATTGTTCTGCTCTGCTCAGCAAATCGATTGCAATCAACAAACTACCCAGCCTACTTTAGTCAATCATTGTGTAAACCTGGATGTTCCGCCGTATGTTTTTCATTTGTCCGAATGAAAAAAAGAGTAAATCAAACCAAACACCACATATACAGTATTTCCATGCACCGTCTACTCAAACAGCTTTTCATATTGGTCCCCGACAACTCTGCATATCGCCCGCCAACTTTTTACACTTGACTACTCCCTCAAAATTATTTTTATGAAAAATCTTTTTTAGTTGTTCTATCCGCTAAACAAAATAATAATCTTTCTTTTAATAGTTCATTAACCAAAGCCGCACTAAAAGAAATTTTTTTTTTTTACACATAAGGCCCATGGCCACCCCGCATGAACGAATACAATTTTTATTAACCGACCAACGCTATCTTTCCTTTTCAAGTTACGGTGTCAGTGAAACATGCCTCCTGTATTGTCCACTGGTTACAGAGCACAGCCGCTATTTTGTGTTACCACATCAAAATGAAAAGAAAAAATGTACGAACTGCATAACCTTCAGCGAAAACGATAACGTGCTGAAGGCCAATACGACTTGTTTGCTTTGGATAGAGATTCTATATTAGCTTACCCGTACGGGTATGACGTAGAACAAAAACTGTTTTGGTGGTTTCTAAGCAGTTTAAATGTCGGACAAATGATAACACTCTCGTTACAACAATGTTTGCTAGGCTAACAACCTCCTGGTAGCTGCACAAAGCTCAAATACAAAAAACTCATTTTGCAAACATTATGGCCCTTATCTCTTACGCATCAACGCAACTCTGCAAAAAAGAGGTGTGCTTCATATTCATAGAGATGCAATCATTCTCTACCAATGTTTTAGGTTTCCAACCACAACCATATTTGGAAGAATTGTTAATCAATGTTTTTCTATTTGGCCTTGACAACAAAGCCTAAAACCTGCTCACTTTGCATTAGTGAGTAAATTTTAAAAAGACGATGGTTGGGGTACTAACAATTATTAAATTGCATGGAAGTCACAAATCAGGTTTAGAAGCTGTTATAATAAAGTATCTGGCCTAAATGTTATATCAGTGATTCTCAAACTTTTTTGCTCGCGTGCCCTTTTGCTTTGTTGAGTATTGACGGTCCATTAACAATTCTACATCAACAATTAGAAAAATTGCAACAATAATAATGTTACAGCAACATTCGCATAATCTTGAGTCCATACTATGCAAATTGTCAACTGAGTTATTAATCGATCTTTCCCCCTTTGATTTACCAACATCTTTTTCGTTTGGGCAAGATTTTGCTCAGGAAGAAGCTTCCTATATTACGAGATTCTCATTCTCCTTTTTCCTAGTCTTCAGCTAGACTGAGCCACCATAACGAATACACTGCCTGCCAAATAAAGATGGCGGCATCCGGCCTATAGCCGCCGATTAATTGTTGGTTGGCAGCAGTAGAAATTAAAGGAGAGCCTTACACGGATTTGATTTGACATATTGTTTAATGAACTTGTACCATTTTCTACAACGAAATTTCAACGCATCTTTACGAAATTAATGCTATTGTATTTGAATTTAAGTAACTGCAACTATCTGTATCTGTATCTGTATCTTTTTTATTCATGACCACCACCATTACACACGACACTGAACAACAATAATAATGAGAGAAATGGAGTCAAGAAAAGGAAGAAGCGACACAACGTCAGACGTTAAAACATGCAAATGAAAACAGTGGATCCATAAAACTAGAGCAATAGTTGCATGGCCGCTAAACCCTAAATTCAAGCAATTAAAGAACAGTTTAATTGAATTGAAACAAAAAAACAAACAGAACAAAACAAAAACGCAGGAGTTTTTATAGTTGTAGATCATATTATTTTGTAAATAAGAAGTAAGAACATTCGAAATAGTAAGGATCAGAAAGATGACCAGTGCGAGACACGGCTACGTAGGTGGTCAATGGGTGGCGCAACCGGCCTATAAGGCTGTTTTTTAGCTCATCTGAGCATGGTGAGGAAAGAAAAACCACCCTGGAAATGAAACCTCACCGGGTCCGGAAACCCTTTCATTAAGTAACTGGTCGAAAGAAAGAAAAAAAAAAAAATCTACGAAACACATGTACATTATTAACTTACAAGACACGTAGCTTAGCTCACCTCAACACAAAGGTTTTAATGTGTTACCTGAGAGTAACATTTCATCAATAAGTAGTTCGTCCTACAGCCCCAGTTCTTACGTTTGCGTGAATGTTAGTAGTTTGTTACTTGCAGAATTAAAAGAGTAAAATTTTACCTTCACTTCGCGTACCTGTATTTTTGATGAGAAAGCAGTGTTGAGAGGAGCCAAGCGTAAACATACGACACAACAACATAATCATTTAAACAGATGATAATCCTGTTTTACATTAAGAGATGATATCTGCAATGCACATACTATACTTGATTATAATAATGTGGTTGTCATGTTTCAAGCACTAATTGCTCTGCCAAGTGGTGTTACATATAAAAATAGCACTGTTCCATAAATTGTGAATTTAACAACTGCCAACCGTTGTGTTAGAAATTGGCCTATTATGTTGTAACATATTAAAATGTGGGTAGTATTACTATTCTTTTACAGTCGATAGAATTAAGAAGGTGATTATGCTCACAATATAAGGTTAGAGTATACTAAAATATTCAAGTTTAGGTAGTAGTAATTTGGTAACATGAGTTTCGATTGTTATCTTCTTCTTCTTCGTATGGAGGCGATGTTTCTTAGATTGTTATTATTATAATCTATTGCTGCCCAATGTCCAATGTTACAAGAAGTTGTTGATGATTGGTTGTTGTATTTGGAAGCCTTAGAAGAATCGCCCCTGCATGATGATGATGATGTTTCCTTCGATCGCACTGCGTACATTATCTGTAAGCAAAAGAAGCGAACCAGCAATCTGTTCAAATACCAATGGAGTTTGTGCACAAGTAATTTCGCAACTTTGCGCTGAATGTGACAACAGATATTTTTTCATTTTTGAAAAAAATTGGCAATTTGCTCCAGATGGCGGGACCTTGGTACGAAATAGACTGCTGACATAAACTGCTAGAGCAAGGTTTTGGTATTAATTTAGATCTATTTCTGGTATTATATTGTGAAATGCTTTTTACAAATACATTTCGAAATACGTCAGGATTTTTTCCAGAGTTCTGTTTGAACATAAATACTGCAATCTCCTTAGTTAGTAACTGGTTTATAGTAAGTAGCTGGTGAGTTTTTCTTACATCAGTTACATCTCTGTAGTGCCTTAGGTTGCATGCCATCCTTATGAATTTGCTGCATGTTTTTTGTAGTTTATTTATCAATGTTTTATTTCCAATGCACCAATTAGTAATACAATATTGTAAGTGACTGTTGATTAGAGAGTGGTACAAAGTTAACATGGAGCCTTGCCTTAGAAAAGGTTTGATTCTGCTTACCACGCCAAGAGTGGACCTTAATTTATTTTGAAGATGTCTAATATGTCCTGTCCAAGTTAAGTGCTCATCAATATGTACACCTAGAAATTTCATTGTAGTAACCTGTTCAATTCTTATATTTCTAAGTGTAACAGTTAAGTTAGTAGGAGGTGGTTTAGATTTAGAGGATCTGAATAGAATGCATTTAGTTTTAGATACATTTATTGAAAGATTATTGGCTACCATCCATTTGTCAATATAGTGTAACTCTTCTTGAGCACGTTCATAAAGTGTTGCTATGTTTTTATTTCCTAAAAATATGCTTGTGTCATCTGCAAACATAACGGGATCGGAGAATTTTAAACAGTTTTGGAAATCATTAACATAAACTAGAAATAACAATGGGCCTAAATTTGAACCTTGAGGAACCCCTCTTGTCACTGGGTTGATTATGTTTGATAGAGTGCCATTACATTCCACTTGCTGCGTTCTACCAGTCAGGTAACTCTTAAACCAGTCATAAGCTATGCCTCTGACTCCATAATGTTGCAATTTGTGAAGCAGTATATCATGATCTATTGTGTCAAAAGCCTTAGACAGGTCAAGAAAAATACCGAGTGTGGGTACTTTATGGGAAAGGGATTCGGTTATTTTGTGTACCATAAACGTTATTGCATGTGAGGTGTTATGATGTTTTCTAAAGCCAAATTGATGGACAGAGAAAAAATTACTTTGGTCCAAAAATGTGCACAGACGCCTATACATAATTTTTTCCAAAATCTTTGAAACATTTGATAACAAACTTATAGGCCTGTAGTTATTAATGTTGCTGCTGTCACCTTTTTTATAGATTGGACATACTTTAGCTAGTTTGAAATCATTAATGAATTCTCCTTTGCTGAGCGATAAGTTAAAGATGTGGCTTAGTGCAATTAATATGTTATCTGGTGACGACTTCAATAGCTTTGATGGTATTTGATCTATGCCAGCACTTAATTTGGATTTCATGCTATGCAATATATTTGAAATTTCCATGGGACAAGTAGGCCATACAAACATTGTCGAGCGTGAGGATGGTTTTAAATATTCACTGTATTTGGCTTCACTTGGTGGAAGTTCATCCATCAGTTTGGAGGCTATGGTGGAAAAGTGGTTGTTGAAATGATTTGCAAGAGCCTGTGGTTCATATATTTCTTTACCATCAATTTTGAGTTTTTTGCAATCAGATTTTCTTTGTTTTCCAAGCAAGTTGTTAATAAGACGCCATGTATTTTTTATATCACCCTTGAATATGTTAAATTTTGACTTATAATAAGTCTGTTTTTTCTCTTTTATGATTCTGTAATAGTAATTTCTAGCTTGGGTAAACAATGTTTTTGAGTGGTTTGTTTTGGTTTTCATGTAATGTTTAAAAAGGTTTTCTTTATTGTCCAGCAATTCCTGAGCTTCTCTATCAAACCAACTCTTGTTTGGTTTGTTTTTAAAACTGACCTTCTTTAATGGAAACGATTTTTCAAAGTCAGTCATATACTGCTTTTTCAGCTGATTGTATGCATCATCGGGATCAGACCTTTCCAAGATAGGAGTAATGTCAAGTTCAGATACACATTGGGTAAACGAGGCTATTTTTGTGTCACTGAAGGAGCGGTAATACTCAATATTTTTAGTCTGTGATTTCTTGATGGACATGCATATCATTGTTACTAGATGATCAGATATTGAGTAAGTAATTATACAACTCTTTAGTTTTTGTGCATTGCAACAGTTAGTCCAAATGTGGTCTAGGAGTGTGCCATTGGTTTGTGTGATTCTAGTTGGCCTATTGATTAATGACCTATATCCATTTTCCAACATTACTTCAATGAAGTTGCCAACATTAGGTTCATCGCAGTCAAGGAGGTTTATGTTGAAGTCTCCAAACAATAAGCATTCCCTTTTGCTTATTTTGTGCAGTGTATTTTCTAGAATTGATTGAAACAAGGATTGGGCATTAGCATCTTTACTAGGAGAGTGGTAAATATTCCCACAAGTTATTGTTTTATTTTTGAACATAATATCAACAAAGATTGCTTCAAATACTTTTTCATTCATTATTTCTAGATCAGTACGACGAGAGTAAACCACATCATTTTTGATATAGAAACCTACTCCTCCACCTCGAAATTTTGATCGAGGGTTAGATATGAATATGTAATCCTGTAAGTTTGTGTGTGGTCCTGATTGGTTTGGCTTTAGCCAAGTTTCTGTTACAGCAATTAGGCTCAGCTTAAATACTAGTGATGATAACAATCCTTCAAGTTTTGCCAAGTTTTTGTAGTTGTTTAATGATCTTATATTCAGACTAATAGCAGTGAAGTTGTTATCTGAGGAATTATTAATGTCATTCAGTAAATTGGTATGAGCTTTACTACTGGTTACGTATCGATCATTTGTATCAAACAGACAAATTTCATCAACGTCTGTTAAGTCATCACTTTCAGTGCATGTGATTTCATTGAAACCACCAAAACTGCCATCAAATATTTTGTTTAGTTCATAAGCAGATAGCAAGGTAGCGTTAGAATTTGTTTGGTTAGATTTGTACAATTCATCAAATTCAACATCAGAACAAGAAGAAAAGGGAAAAGAAAAATCATTGCACAGGTTACACTTCCAGGTGCCTATCCCATTATTATTTGTTTGACTGTTCTTACCAGTGCATTTAACATGAATTATCTGTAAACATTGTGAGCAGATTAATGATTTTTGGTTTTTTCGAACTGTTTTCAAACAATTGCAACATGTTTTATCAGGTTGTTTTGGCATAAGATAGTTCAAAACTCAGAGCAAAATAAGTTCTGTAAAGAAAAGAGCTTGCTGAAGAAACTGTACAGTTGGCTAGTAGACCAGGCTATGATTATGTAACAACTACTTAGTTTAGTTTGGCTAATTTGCATTTATCAGTTGCGAAAATTACGTAAATATTTCCGGCATATTTGCTAGTTACACAGAAGCAGCATGATAATGAGCAATGCATAACAATACAACACTAATGATATGAAATGAATACAGGATTTAGTACTAATATCTAGAAACTATTTATATCTTCTCATTAACAATAGCATCAATATCACCAAAGTCTTCAATTACTAACCTTTTGTTTTCCTGGATGCAGTATACATTACCATTGGTCGTCCACACATTGAAAAATCCAAATGCTTTCCTGGCCTCCACCACAAGTTGTAGTCGACGTTTCGTGAGGGACTCTGTGATCGACAGCTTTTCCAGACTTCCATCAGATTTCAACCTCCGCTTGTTGTTGTACACCAGGTCCCGTACTGATCTCCTCACGAATTTGATGATGATAGGTATCACTCCCTTTTTTCTGGAAGGAAGTACATGACATGCATCAATATCATCAGATTTGACCTTATAATCAAGTGTTAGCCTAGCATTTAATTTTCCAGTTACATATTTTTCAAAATCGACGTAACTCCCCTGCATTGGAATGTTCTTGCATCCATGGAGGATCAGGCAGTTGCGTCGGCCGTACTGTTCCAGGTCATCAATTCTCATCTCATTCTCTCTCGTCGCTCGTGCCACCTCCTTCACGATTTTCTCCAACCTGTTGATAGCCTCTTCCATATTCTTGAGCTGCTGACCTTGGGTGTCGTTTGCAGTATTACCATCACCTGCAACAAAAGACAAACTGGCAGAACCAGCAGTTTGGGGTTGCAGGTACTGTTCAGCATACCTTTGTTGAGTGGGCTTGATAGTCTGGATTTCCTCCATCACACTCTCCAGGGTATACTTACTTCCGACCACAGCCATGACAGATATCCAATACTTTACAAAATCAAGATATTCTAAAATTTAGCCTATAGGAATATTAGCCTAGTACTACTACCAACTTAGCATAAAACTCAGCAGATCATCTTATTCAAATAGAATGAGGGATCAAAGGAGTGAAGAAGCTCTAAACACTACGCCACCGCACCCATTATTACCGACTAATAACAACTCACCCAGAACTTTTCGTCTTTTAATCGCAGCAACTTGCAAAAACCAAACTGTTGCAAGATAATGCAAACGAGTAAAACATAATAAAAGAGAAAGCATTCGAGCAGCATATCGGCTTAGGCTGTATCATTTATCAGTCAATAAATTCATTACAACAAAAGACACTCTATAATCCAAAAGATGTTGCACGAACCCCTTAAAAATCCCTCAAAAGCCCCGGTGTAAAAACCAATCTGCTACATGGGCAAATGGTTCTCAACCGCCCACCGCGGACCGAATCCATTTCGCAATAGTTTTCGTGCCGTATTTCAAAACAAGGTATTTCAATGAGGGCGACCCCGAAATAGGGCCTATGCTTTAACAAAATGAACTTTGTATGTGTGGCTTAATCAACGAAATATAAAAACTAGTTGAAACAACATTATTTTTTCAGAGGTTTTATGAAGCGCACACCAGTTGTTTTTTATAGCATCCTTTAATGGAAATAGTTACTTTGATGTTCAGCCATTCATAAAAACAAAAAATTGGTAATTACTGATATGCAGTGGAACCACGGTTGTCTACCACCCCGATTGTGCTACCACCCAGTATCTCGATCACTTTAGTGCGGCCGCGAATAGTTTTCTCTAGTACTTTTGTTTCAATAACGCGACCACCCCGGTTTTCCAGGCTGCAACCACCAAATAGTTGGTTCGAAATTGCGAATTTAACCTCGCCAAAACGACCACTATCACGCCCAACACATTCCCATCTGTGACAGAAATTATTGCATATCGCTGCAATACAACTCGATTATACGCGTTCACAGATAGGAAGTTGTAACTGCGTAATGAATATAGCATTGTGACCAGTCAAAAGGAACCAACGTCGCTGGAGTTAAATAAAATTGGTTTAAGACTACTTAAACTGCGGAGTGTGTGCATGTCAGCTGCTGGTCAAAATTTATTCCGCACTGCGCTTGTGATTTAAAAAAGGATAACTTTTTTAAATGAAGTGAACGAACCCATGCGGTTTTCATGTGTTAATACACTGAAACTAAAAACCAAATTAGTTTTAAATTTACCGCGCATGGTACGTAAGTGAATTACTCAATTCAAGGAAGTATGGTGAATGTCCAATTACTGCAAGCATTATGCTAACGAGGCAAAATACGCCAAACAAGACCCACGCCAACAAGACTTCTTCACTCTGGTTGCCATGGGTTGTCGGGTTTTCGGGTTTCCACTCTACAGTAAAAAAGGGTGTTCAGGCACTAAGCAACAGTCAGATGACTGTCAAAACGCTAAAAGAAAGAATGATCATTTTTGGGAGAGAAAATTACGCTTTGTGCCTACGTTTGAGCAAATTTTACACAATTTTCACGCCGTGTTTCTGACCTTTGCAAGCAGATTCTACGTGGATTTATAAATATAGTAAAGTGATGTTGTTTTAATGTGAATAAGATAGCATTACAGTAAACATCTAAGGTAAAGATTAAAAATCCAATTTCTGTTTCTTAATTACCACTTGCATTAAATTTCTTAGTTTTCCCATAAATTGTCAGCAATTGTCACGAGCTTTTGTTGATGCTGCGTTAGTTAGAGTGTGATAATATATACAAGCTTCTGTTTTTCTCCTAGACAAGCATTATTATGAGCCAGTGGTGCTGAAACTGCACCTCGAGACGCTCTGGAGCGTCGTTTTAATTTTTTCAGAGCGTTGCAGAGAGCCTGGATTACCTGATGGGCATCCCCTAAAAATACAAGACAAAAAAACTTAGTTTTGTAAAGTAGATGTCTTCAACTCGTGCAAAAGCACAGAAACATCGATTTCAACCAGTGAAAATCAAAAATTTTGTTTAGAGAAAGAATGCACCAAGATAATGGTCATAAAAATTACTCAGTAAGAGTTAGTTTTGAAGAAAAGATTTTCACTAAACCAGGGGTCACCAACCCGGAGTTCGCGGGCGCTCATTCGCCCGTGAAAACAACATGAGTTGCCTCTCCCTTCGCCCACGCTAAAATTCTCGCGGATTCCACAAACCTCTCCTCGTCCACTCCCACTGATCCAGACTAAGTTGCCTATCCAATGCTAAAGCACCTTTCTCGCTATGGTATAGGTTATCTTCTACACATTTTCAATCTTTCTTGGTCTTTGGATTTCTTTTCTTTCCATGTGGAAGACATCTTTCAATATTCCCATTCATAAGACGAAAAAGCCTCTCAACCCTCCTACCTCCTTCCGGCCTATCGCTCTCACCTCCTGCGTCTCAAAGCTTTTTGAACGCATTATTTTGTCGCATCAACTTTTCTTTCTGAAATCTAACTCCATTCTCTTTTCTCGCCAGGCCGGTTTCTGCTCTGGACGGTCAACTCTTGATCAACTTCTGCTTTTTTCTCCGTCCATTTCGGATAGGTTTAACAAACTCAAGCCAGGTTCTCGGACGATTCTTGTGACTATCGACTTCTCCAAAGCTTTTGAACACGTCTGGCATCCCGCTCCTTTTTTTATCTTGTTTCGGCTGACCTATCTTCTTGCTTTGCTCGTTAGACTCAATCTTTCCTTTCTGACAGGCGCACTTTGTGGTTTTTAAAAATTACAAAATCGCTCCTTTCGAGTCTGTCGAGGAGTTTCTCAAATGTACATTTTTCGACCTGTACTCTTCTCACTTTTCATTAACGATCTTCCTGTTTCTCTGGCTTCTTCTGACACCTCCTTTCTTTGTGCTGACAATGAAGTCATTTGGTCCTCCTACTCCTCTGTCCCTGCTGCGGTGGAGGCTACGCAAGGAGCTCTAAGTCGACTGGAGTGCTGGTCTGAGTACTGGTGTCTTCCTCTCAACCTAGCAAATAAGAAGACTTTTTCTTATTAGTGGATTTCTACCAAGCTAATCTCCATCATCATCACCTCTTATTCAACCTCTACTCTGCTTCAATTTCATTCCAACTTTTTTTTGGAATCGTCTTCGACCGCACTATTTTATTTCTAAACATGTATCCTTGCTGAAGGCCAAGTTCTTCCATTGTCTTAAGGTCTTAGGCTGTATCTCTGCTTCCTCATATGGTTTCTCTAAGAAGTCTTTCTCTTTTCTGTATAAAGCTTTTCTTTGGCTTCTTCTCACGTATGCTTCACCCGGATGGTTTCCTTATACTATCGTTACCAACTTAAAACGTCTTTACCGAGTGGCTAGTTACGCCATCATCAGCTGCCTGTTGTCTTCCGCTATCTCCCTTCTCATCTCTGAGGCGCCTCTATTTTCCTTACGAGTCACCCTGACTCATTTTGCTCTGTCATCTTATCAGCGGGCCCTTCGACTACCAACCTCTTTTTCCATTTCAGGTTTGACCTGACTTGGAATGAAACTAAGACTCTGCATATCCTCCTGGAGAGCTTTTGTGTCCACTCACCCGCTCATGCTTTCTCTTACTTCTTTTAGGAAGACTCTCTCTGCTTGCCCTCCCTCTCCTCCTGGGAACCTACCATTCTTCACAGTGGAGTCCATTCTTTCCTCTCCATGCTGTTGCTCCGATCCCCAACTCTCTCGCCAAGATGCGGCTCTCGCTCACCTTGACTCTCTCCCTTTTCATGATTTGGTGGTCTAGACAGATGGCTCTGATCATTTTGTTTTTGGCAAAGACCGTTCTAGGGTCCTGGCCAACAGCTCACTTTGTGGTACTTGAAGTACTCGTTCCTTTACGGCAGGCCCAATTTGTTTTTTCCGTTGAAGCCTGCGCCATTCTGCAAGCTCTTTGCTGGTCTCGGCAGTACCAGCAAGTCTGCCATTTCTCTTCTCCTTCTTTCCGAGTCTCGCTCTGTTCTGGCCACTCTGTTCTCTTCCCCGTTTTTCCTTTTGCTTCAAACTCACTGACAGATCTGGCAGAAACTGTCTTTTCTCTCCTACTTAACTCTAAGGCTACAATGAGTTCATTGAGTCCCCGGACACTCATTTCTTCCGGGCAACAAAGAGGCTGATGAAGGGGCCAGACAGGAGCGCTGCTCGTGCCCTCTGTAATCCCTTGTAGTCTCTATCCTTATACCTCTCGTGTTTGCTCTTCTCTTTTCTCGAACTGGAGGCTAACTATCTCATCTGAATTCCTCGACACACAGTTTCCCTCAGTTTCCACTGAGAAACTTGTGCTCCCTCGTCACGCTCGCTGTGCCCTCTCTCGTCTTTGCTGCAACCGATAGAGCCTATTGTTGAGCTCTTATCTCACTAGAGTAGTCAGAATCGAGAATCCTTCAAGCAGCGCATGCGGTCATCCGTCCCAGGATACCTCTCATCTCATTTTGCAGTCCAGCTACAGTCTCTTTGCCCCGCTCGCTCTTTGGCAACTCAGCGTTTCTCTACGACCTCTGGTCCAGGCTCTGGGGAGTTGCCCGGCGTTTGGTGCTTCGTGGTCTTCCACCATGCACCCATATTTCCGAAAAGGTCGGGTAACACAACAACACATAAATTGCCCGCCACCTAGTTTCAAAAATATCTGAAAATATTTTCGGAAGGTTGATGACGGGGCTCCAAAAAAAACGTCTCTATTAATATTAGGAATAGTAAAGCAAAAATTTTGGCCCAAAATCGTGGGGTCAATACTATATCTCCAAAAAGATAAACAAAAGTTGTTTTTGTTTTTCTTTTTGGAGATTTAGTATCGATCTGATAGGTCTAAAGCACCCGAGAAGTAGCCCACAGTTTAAAATGGTTTGTGTCCCTTGCACTGGAGAAATACATCGAACTTCCAGAACGGAGTGCATAAGCCTCAATGTGCTGTCTTGTCTGGTGCGACGCAAATATCAAAATGTAAGGCAAAGTTTTCATCATGTAAATAGTTTCTTACACCTTGTAGAAAACACAAAAATATATGTATACTATTTTTTAAAGTTTAAACGGTTGAGGACGAGGATATTCTATGAAAACAATGTTTATCATGGAGAAGTGACCTCACTAACCCTCCTAAATGCGGTCCTGCATGTCAGAATTTGGTATGCTGTCTCCCTTCAATACTGAATCAACCATAACAAATACGATGTTCGATTAGATTTGTACCGAAAACTTTATATCTGTTGTGAGTGTCAATAAACTGCAGTCTACATTTTAGATTGAGATTTGATTCAAAACTATGGACGATTTTGAGGAAAACCTGTTTACTGTAGAAGAAGAAAAACTGCTTGAACAATTGAAAATTAATTGCAAAGATGATGGCAGAGAAATTGATCCTCAAATTTCTGCACCAATATTTCACAACCTGGCAATACTTTATCTTCATCGCAGTAAATTCTGTAACACTGTTAGTGAATGTATGATTCGCTTGATCAGAAGCGCTGCCCTATTAAACGCTGCTCTTCTAAGAAATCGTTGTGATGCAAATGATATCAAATACAGTTTGAAACAACTTCATCAACACTTACTGGAAACAGCAGAGGCGGAGATACAAGATGCTGATTTATTTGATAAAGCATGTCACGTTAAACGTTCTATTGAAGAAATGAGAAGTTACGTTGATGAACAACTTGTAGAAATATCCAATGCTGAGGCAGACCTATCTGAAAGTAACATGAATGAACAAGAGCTATACAAGATAAAAGCAATCGAATCGTTGCAAAACAAAATCACGGCCGATTACACAGAAATTATGTCAAACTTAGCTAATTACTGCGAACAAATTATGGGTAAAGCACCTTGTAGTTTTGCTATTATAGGAATAGGCTCACTCGCAAGAAAAGAGATCACACCTTTTTCTGATTTCAAGCATGTCTTAATTTTAGATTCAGAGATAGATTGCAAAGATAAAACAATTTCAAACTATTTTCGATGGTACTTTGTCATTTTTCAAATCATTTTGATAAATTTGGGCGAAACTGTAATTTCCAGTTTATTAAACACAGCAAATTCAAAAATTGAGTCCTGGTTTTGTGATGACGTCACAAAATGTGGAATCTCATTTGGCGGTGAATTGCCATGGCCTTGCGATTTACTTTTGGATGGAAAAAGATTGGCGATAACTGAAGACGAGACAACAGAATTGATTAAATCCGTTCCAGATATGCTAAAATGGCTAAACAGTGCAGAACATTTTGAACTGACTTTAGGTAAAAGTGTCAGTACTTGTTATATATATGGTGATCAAAGTATATACAGGAAATCAGAATTATGCGTAAACGGGAAAATATCAATGCAAAATGAAACCTTAACAGATGATGTGTTTAATCAAATCAAATCTAACCTCGAATACTTTGCAATAAGATCAGCGTTGATAAAAATTTTTAATCAAAGGAAATGCAATGTGGAGAAAGACATTTACTTGGCCACTTCATTATTTGTATCAGCATTAGGGAAGCTCAACCGCATTTCAGCAACTTCAGGTTTTGAAATGATTCGACAACTTGCTGATGAAACAGTCATTAGTAAATATGCAAAGAACAAACTGATGTATGCAAAAGCAATAGCATGCGAATTGAGACTGAGATGGTACATGACTAACAAGAAACGAAAAGATGAAATCAGTATTAAGGATGCAATTTCAATTGTAGGAACAACAAATGCAATTAACTATTTTCAAATTGCCTATGCTTTACAATGCGACATCTCTAAAAGATTTGACCTAAAAAAAAAACATTTTTATTCTCATCCACATTTGCTTAATATCAATATTTACTTAAGTTTTGAAATCAATGAGAAGTTCGAAAAGTGTATGAACTCTTTTGAAGTGAATTCTGAAGAACAATGCCTGCTAGAGTTTGATCAAGTTTTGAAAATCTTAACAACAGACAGTACAAAATCTAACCCTACACAATCTGCAAATACAAACTTTGATGTTGACAAAACAAATAATTTGTCAGACAACTTTTTTGTTATTGGTCTGAAATTACTTGAAATGAATAAACTTACTGATGCAAAAGAATATTTGGAAAAATCTTTAAAAATCAAAGAACAAATATCCAGCGATGCCACTGACGAAGACGTGACTATTACTTTGCATAAACTCGGTCAATGTTTAATTAAAATGAATCAGTTTACTGAAGCAAACAAGTGCTTCGAGAAAGCATTGCAAATTAGACAACGAATAACAAGCGACCTTGCTACTGACACAGAAATCGCTGACACTTTGTATAAAATCGGCAGATGTTTAATTGAAATGAATAAACTTATGGATGCAAAAATTTATTTGGAAAAAGCACTGAAAATTGAACAGCGAATACCAAGTGATGTTGATACTGAAAAACACATAGCTGAGATTTTGTATGAAGTCGGTCGATGTTTAATTGGAATGAATAAACCCATCGACGCCAAACATTCTTTGGAAAAAGCACTAAAAATTGAACAACAAATACCAAAAGACGTTACTTCTGACCATGACGAGGCTGACATTTTGTACGAAATCGGTCGATGTCTTAATGAAATGAACAAACCTGATGATGCTAAAGATCATTTTGAAAAAGCGGTGAAAATTAAACGACAATTAATATCTCACGACCTTATTACTAAAAACGACATGGCCGATAACCTACATGACATTGGTCAGTATTTATATGCCACAGATAAATTTGCTGATGCAAAAGATTATTTTGAAAAGGCTCTGAAAATCAAACAAGAAATATCAAGTGACGTCGACGCTGACATGAACGTGGCCATTAGTTTACTGGCAATTGGTCGATGTTTAATGGAAATGGATGAACCTGTGGACGCTATAAATCATTTAGAAAAAACACTAAAAATTTTACAACAAATATCAAGAGATAAAAAAAATTGGGTAAATGTCCTGAAAGTTGACAAACAGTTATTATCAAATGATGTTGTTAATGACCGACTCGTTGCAGATACTTTGTATGAAATTGCTCAATGTTTAATTACAATCCATAAACCTTTTGGAGCAAAAAAGTGTTTGGAGAGAGCACTAGAAATTCAAGAACAAATATCAAACGATGTTGCTGCTGATAAAGACATAGCTCTTACTTTCTATCAAATCGGTCGATGTTTATATCAAATGAGAAGGTTTGCTGATGCAAAGGATTATATGGAGAGAACGCTAGAAATTGATAAACGATCATCAAATGACGTTGCAGCTGATCCAGAAATAGCTTTCACTTTGTATGAAATTAGTCTGTGCTTATATGCAATGGATAAGTTTACTGAAGCAAAAGATTATTTGGAAAAAACGCTAGAAATTGAAAAACGAATATCAAACGACATTGATACTGACGAAGACGTAGCTCATACTATGTTTGGAATTGGTCGATGTTTAATTAAAATGAATAAGCTTACTGATGCAAAGGATTATATGGAAAAATCTCTGGAAATTGAACAACGAATATCAAGCGACATTGCTACCGATCAAAATGTGGCTCATACTTTGCATGAAATTGGTCGTTGTTTAATTAACATGAATGAACTTACTCATGCAAAGAACCACTTGGAAAGAGCACTAGAAATTAAACAACGAATTTCAAGCGACATCGCTATTGACCGAAACCTGGCTAATACTTTGATTGAAATCGGTCGATGTTTAATTAAAATGCATAAACTCGTTGATGCAAAGAATTATTTGAAAAGAACACTAGAAATTTATCAACGAATATCAAGCGACATTGCTACTGACCGAAACGTGGCTTATACCTTGCTTGAAACTGGTAGATGTTTAATGAAAATGGGTAAACTTATTGCCGCAAAAGACTGTATGCTAAGAGCACTAGAAATTAATCAGCGAATATCAAGCGACATTGCTACTGACCAAAACGTGGCTTTTAATTTGTTTGAAATTGGCCAGTGTTTAATGAAAATGAACAAACTCGTTGATGCAATAGACTATATGGAAAGAACACTAGAAATTAAACAGAAAAGATCAAGAGACATTGCTACCGACGAGAACGTGGCTTTTACTATGCGTGAAATCGGTCGATGTTTAATGAAAATGAATAAACTTACTGATGCAAAAGTTTATTTGGAAAAAACAATGGAGATTTATAAAGGAATATCAAGCGACATTGCCACTGACCATAACGTGGCTTCTACTTTGCTTGAAATCGGTCGGTGTTTAATGAAAATGAACAAATTTGATGATGCTGAAGACTATTTGAAAGGAGCACTAGAAATTAAGCAACGAACATCAAGCGACGTTGCCACTGACCGTCACGTGGCTTCTACTTTGCTTGAAATTGGTCGATGTTTAATGAAAATGAACAAACTTCATGATGCTAAAGATTATTTAAAAAGAGCGCTAGAAATTTATCAACGAACCTCAAACGATATTGCTGCTGACCGAAATGTGGCTGTTACAATGCGTGAAATTGATCGATGTAATTTACTTGCTCAAATAAACCATTATTTTGAGTAAGCCCTAAAAAATGTACAATGATCAGTAACCTTGCTGCTCACCCAAACGTGGCTCTTACTTTACACAAGATCTTTATGCTTAAACGTTGTAATACAAAATACATAGCAGCCAATTTTGAAAAAAATCAGAAATTGTTTAATCAATAGCAAATATAACGAGTGTTTACTGAAACACATCTGTTATTCTTACTGCTGCAACGAGTGTGTTTCTTCGTGCAAAATTAATTATTACTTAATTACAATTCGCATTGCTGTCAAAATTTACTGTATTTTGGAATGCAATAGAAAATGACCCACCGTATCTTATGACATATGTTAACTTTTTATGAAAGTGATCATATTAATCAGCTGAAGTTTTCACCAGTATCGTGCAGTAGCTTGAAGTAAAATATTGTTTTCGTCCTATGCCTTTTGAGCTCGGTTTTACGAGGATTTTATGCGCAATTGTTTTTCTATTGTTTATGAAATTAACTCAGCGGTTCTTAACCTTTTTAATACCGCGCCTCCCTTGGGTGATGGCTCCCCGCTTTACGCCCCCCGCCCTTATAAGTTAATACCAATCTAGTGTTTCAAGTGCATTATATCAATATACTTTTTTTTTTCTCTGCCATTTTGATTATCTAAATTTATTACTTAGCTACGCGGCACTGCAACATGATAAAAACATAAACTTAGTCAATTGTAAGATTAGGTTTATTCTAGATTGCTTTACGATGTTTACATATACCGCTCTACCACTTTAACAAACTGACTAATAGCTGCTCTAATCCATTCAGATTTTTCACTGACTAAATTTAGCATGACATGGTAGGCTACAATCTACTCTACAATGTAGACTTGCAACTGCTAAATTATCAAAATGAAGTAAACACGATTGATAATTTAGTTGTTTATGACATCATAAATATTCCGTTTACAATACAAGATTACCATATAATAGTAGGCTACAATTACAATAATATCTCAGACAGTATTTAAGCACAAACAACCATACAACAGGCGAGAAAACATTAATCTCAAAATAAATAATGAATGTGTTGTAAAACACATTAGGGCTCACGCCTCCTTGAAAATTTACTTACGCCCCCCAGGGGAGGCGTGCCCCCTCCGCGGTTAAGAACCACTGTACTAGTATTTGAATAGTTTGGTAGCTTGCTGTAATTAATTTCATCCAGTAGACGATAAAATTGACATTGTTTTGCCGAATTTTTGGCTCCCAGTTTTTAATAATTGCGACTACTGTGGTATTCATATGAAAGAATATTTTTTGCCTTTTAAGTGCAATTGTTGATAACGTTACGCTAACATGGATAGACATTAGCCTTGCACAAGGGTGGCCAAACCGTGGATCTTTGAATGTTGCTCTGATAACTGGTGTTGTTTTCATTATCATGGATGTAGCTCAAGAGTTAATGTCACTTAATAGATCTTAAACAGGTCAGCACCTTAAATTTGGATATAAAATACGAGAATTAGCTTTGAAATAGTGGTTCCCTTCAAAAAGTCGTTATTTTCATTTTTGATGCAAAATACCTCAATTCAGGCTTTGATGATATTGATCCCCCAAAAGGCTTTCACTTTCAATTTGAATGCATCAAATGTGATTCATCAGTGTGACTTTTTCAAATTTTGTTTGCGTAGTGTGTACTTTTAGCGTGAGGCAAGCCTGGCCACCCCAGGTCTTGCATTTGACAAATTGCCAGTGTAAAGCGCTGATCATGTTGCATCGACTGCCAACCACAAGCTCTTGGTTGGAAAGCAATTATTCCTTCATATATCTGTAAACTACGTAACAATTATAAATACAAACCATTATATTAACCCAAACAGTCGATTGTTAGTCACAATGCATACATGTGACAATGCTCAACAATCACGACCACTTAAAAACTGAAAGTCAATTCTATTAAAAAATACGATT
The DNA here is from genome assembly GCA_963675345.1 of Trididemnum clinides. NCBI lineage: Eukaryota > Metazoa > Chordata > Ascidiacea > Aplousobranchia > Didemnidae > Trididemnum > Trididemnum clinides. The sequence continues at coordinate 13,506,453 of OY776294.1, forward strand.
CTATTTGTACGTCTACATTGTGTCCATCACACTTTTGCATAAAATGCATTACTTTTTTGTTTTACTATATGTACTTTTTGATTTGTTTATGAGTTGCTTGAATGCGATGCGGTTTGAATAAATATTCTTCCGATCTAAAGCTAAATTAAAAATTATTTGATGCCCTTTAGGAATTCACATTTCAATTAATGCAAAATTGTACGAGATTTTATCCCTTTGCAACCTTTCATTTTCCTATTTTGTTCAGATTTCAATTGGAAAAGCAGCAGATCCAGTTTGCCCTTTTATTTGCTCCGCATATTGTAAAGTTTTATTGAGTGCCCGCTGTTGAAGTAAAGACGTGTTTACAGTTAGAACTGGTGAATTTATGAGCACCATAACTTCGTTTTGCTTTGATTTTTTTTGATTTGTATACCCGTTTCACTAAATATAGTAAGCAGACGCTTTAGAAGTAAAATCGATGGTTTTGTTTGTCTCATCTTTATTATTATTATTATTATTATTATTTTGAACTAAACTTCACCAGATTCTTTTTCTTGGAATTACAGTTATAATGGCAACTGCATGGCTTTTAATAGTTTTTTTATCGTAAATTGCTATTGGAGAAATGTTAAACAGCAATGTTGAATTTATTCCAAAAATCTCAATGGGATTGCATACGTATGTCCAACTTGCGTTCACAAATAGTTTTATAATTTTGTTTACTTTAAAAACCGTATTTGCTTTAACAGGAAAGCCACTTTGCAGCAAAAAACTATTCTCTATACTTGATTATCCTATTTGTTTAGAAATGTGCTGCTCTGACATTGCTGGCAAGTGTTAATTTCGTATATTTACATGAGTTGCTGAAGGTTACCACAATTTTATTATTCAAAATGAGGGAACACAATTCATTTGATTTTGAGTAAAGAAAATCTCTGGTAAATCTAAACTTAATTTATTTGTAAATGAAATTTTTTTTTTGATCACCAGCTCTAGTTATGAAATTGTATGAATGTACTGTTTATACGTCTTCGTGAATATACTGTATGTGTTTCAACTTTAACTTTGTTGTTAAACTGTAACAGAATCTAAATGCTAAATTAAAACTTGAATTATTTTTTTAGTATGCAGAGTATTTGTTATTCATTTCGTTTAGCCAACATAAACTAAAGATTTCTTCAGCTATGACGAGGCATTTTAAACTAATACTCTAAAGATATTTTTAACATGTTTGATAGCCTTTATAAATCATAACGATATGTTGGCTACAGAGCCAAATGATAAAAACGTATTTAACTCGTTAAGCAAGAGATGAACCCGGGCTCAGGAGTCTGCCATGAGATTATGGTATTGAGTCTGAGGTCACCTATACAATTAGGAGATGTTTGTTGACTCAAGCCATAATTTGAACGCGCTTCGCTTGACCATGAACATGCCACATGCGTAACGCTCTGAGTGCTCTACCTGCGGGAATACATTTTTGACGCCCAGTCGATTGCTACACGCTGCGTACGAAAGAAAGAGTGCTGCGAGAAAAGTTAGGTTATCCAGTTGTAGGAAGCATTATTATAATTAAGGGTTCCCAATTCATATAAACTTCCGATGGACTAATCCCATCTATAAACTCAATGGACGCGCTTTGTGTTGATTTCCAGAAAAATAAACCTCTCCCAACAGTCATTACATCAAAGTAAAAACAAAAACTCACTCGACACAGATTTCATCCAAAAAGAAATTCTAGATCTTGCGACGACTTTACATCCTAAAATCAACGCAACAGTGCGTTGCGACGCCCCACTTGAGAACCGTTGGTATGATTCATGGGTGGATCTAACCTTGAGAGTTTATCTCATGAATTGGTCCGCTTTTCTACATGACGCTAATGCAATACCATTTTGAATAATCACACTCGTAATGATGAAATTGACAAAAAGCTTTAATATTTATTGGGCGGTTTTGCAATGTTGTGACCAATTATTTCTTTTTACAGAGAAAACTTCCCGATGCAAAATGATTTTTCCTCGAAAATCAAAACATAATTAGGGCCTTCAAAAGCATGAGCATTTCTTTTGTCATAAGCGTGTGAGAAGGCTGACGTCATTTTTGTCTCCAAAAATTTTTGCAAGTTTCTCGTAGTAATTATTTTGGTCATTTTTTGGAAATTACAAGAGGCTGCTGTTCCCCGCTCTTACACCCACATTGGCCTTAATAAAATCGTACCGCAATGAAAGTGAAAATCTTTTCCAATAAAGTTCACGAGCTCCCTCATCCCAATTGAAATTTGAGATCACTCAACTCCAGAAAAATGGTTTAAGCCAGCACTAGAAGAACGTGTGAATCTTTTGTTCTATACTACGTCAATGAAAAGCGTTTAGTTGGGTATAGGCAGCGTCTGTGGGCTAACGTTCTGTTGAGACCTGCTACGGAGGTAGACTTCTTACTCAGTTAGACATAAAAAATTTAATTATTTTCTAAATTAATTAATGTTATTGAAAAATAATTTACTTTGACAACATAAATCAATTCGTTCACACTACTGACTAGGGGGAGTGAAGACAAAGAATGCAGTTGTCATCTCAAAAGATTTATAAAAGTTTTGTTAGTGGATGAATTCCTTAGTGCTTCCTAGAAAAGATTATCACGTAAGCTTTACTTTAGCAAATATCTTCAAAATTTGGTAAATACCATTTATTCTCATCAAAATTCTGTGGGGTTTCTGAAAATAACCAAAAATAGACAATCACCAAAAATGTGACCAAAAACAAAACAAGCTTTTCCCCCTCTTTTTTCGAAATTATTAGCTGACTACGCCGGATGGCTCTAGCTTTTGTAGGCTAAATCAGCGTTTTTCTTTTGTAAGCATTACCAGTTTTGACCAATAAACTAAGATGATCACAATTAGGTGTAACTATGGCCTCCATTACAACAACTTTTTGTGACGTCACATCTCACAAACGTTTGTGTGGTGAAACCGGAGCAGCTTCCTGCACTAATACTTTAAAACTAAGCGCAGCTAATGGAAAGCCCTGCTGCAGTAAAATTGCACCACATTTCGAAGAAACAGTTTTGCTTGAAAATAGTCTCATAGAGCTACCAAAATCAAAGCTAAAACATTTGGGGGAAAAGCAAAGTCCATTACATATATGGTGCCTGTTAAGTTTAATAGCGCAGACAAAGAACTTAATACTACAAATAAAAATATGAAACGGGCGGAAACAAATTCTAAAATAGGTTCCCTATCCTCTTACACTTATCAAAAGTATTGGTGGTAGTTCGTGACCGCATTCTTTTCGTGAGCATTACCAGCCGTAGTTAAGTTCTTTGGTTGCGCTATTTGCCTTGTTATCCTCATAGCGACAAAAGCGGCTATGCCATCTCCAAATTCATTCACCATATTGTAGTAGGCGCTCATCAGGCCAAGTTAGTTTTAAACAAAATGTTTGCTCCAAATTCAGTTTCACAAAATGTTGAGCTGAGGGTTTTAATTTGAATTATTTTTAAATCCGGAACTTCATTACATTGCTTCATTGTATAGATGGCGGCGTCGACCGTAGGGCCCACATCTGTAATGCCGGGATTAGATGTGTTAGTCCGGCAGGGTCAGCAGGTTTCATCCATCGGGAATTGTGTGAACAGTAACGAAAAGTAAATGATTTTATGCACTTTCATAATTTTTGAACTCGTAATGGTGATCATTTTATTCTATCAATCAAGGCTGGTAATGCTCACGAGAAAAGAATGTTGTCACAAACTATCACCAATACTTTTGATAAGTGCAAGGGAGGAACCTATATTACAATTTGCTACCTTCCCTCTCAAGTTTCTATTTGTGGTATGAAGTTCTTTGTCTGTGCTATTTAGCTTAACAGGTACCATTTGTGTAATGGATTTGCTTTTCCCCAAATGCTTAGGTTGCGGTAGCACTATGAGATTATTATCAAGCAAAATACCAAAACTGTTTTTTGGAAATGTGGTGCGAATTTAATTTGGTTTGCCATAAGCTGGGCCTAGTTTTAAAGTGTTAGCGCAGGAAGCTGCTCCGGTTTCACCACACAAACGTTTTCACCACATCACACTGTCTTTTTCAAGGTCATTTGCCATATCGTAGTAGGCGCCTAACAGGCCAAGTTCTTTTCAAACAAAATATCTCTAAATTCAGTTTTATATAGTGATAAGTCTACAGTTTTATTTCAATTTTTTCTTAAACATGGGATATCATTACATTGCTTTATAAAAACAGATATACTGTAGTTACCGCAACAGGCAGCATATCAGTAAAAGAAAAAAATCCTTGTTTAATAGTATACATATAGATAGCTTAACAGGCACCGTTTGTATAATGGATTTGCTCTTCTCCCAAATGTGTTAGTTTTGATTCCGATAGCTCTATGAGACTATTATCAAGCAAAACTGTTTCTAGCAAATGTGGTGCGACTTTACTCCGGCAGGGCTTGCCATCAGCTGAACCTAGTTTCAAAGTGTTAGTGCAGGAAGCTGCTCCGGTTTGACTACACAAACGTTTACGAGATGTGACGTCACAAAATGTTTTGGTAATGGAGGCTATAGTTCCTGTACACGTAATTGTGATCATCTTAGTCTATTAGTCAAGACTAGTAATGCTTACGAAAGAAATATGAGATCACACACTATCATTCATAGTCTTGAAAAGTGTAAGCGGAAAAGGGGGAAGGGAGAACGAGGATTGAAAATCAGTCAAGAATGATGAAGGTGGTCAAATGATGGTCGTTTTCACAATTTCAGAAATAAACCATTTAGTGATAGGCCTATTTTACAATTTGGTGCGTCCCTTTCAGTATTCATATTTGTGATATTAATTATACAGCATATCATCAATTGTCAGGGTCGGTGAGAAGCCGACATGGGTCTTGTATCATATACTTTAAGGTCAGAGGAACTTTTAATATCTTTTAGAGGTCAATCAGTATTTTGCCGGTTTATTTTGCCAGCATGTTTATAAAAATTGGGGTTACAACCAAAATTCTTTTTAATAACGATGTAACATTTTTAATAGATCAGGTTTCTTTAGATCAGTGATTGTCGTCCTGTGAGCCACTGCACATGTGCCAAGTAAGCGATGGCTTGTTATTTCAATACTGCCTAACAAGCAAAACATCAATGAAATTCGAAAAACGTAATACAACTAGGCCATGCACTTGTGTTTTAAAGATGGTTCTCATATCTATAAAGGTCGAAAAACTCTGATCAAAATTAAACCCATAAGGTTATCAATTTCCTGAACCCAAAATTGTAGGCTGGGTCCAAGTGTGAGAGGAGGCAAGTTTTAAAGGAAGACATTGGCCTGCTCTTTCTCAAAATCGCAGTTTTCACTTTACACAAATGCGATAAACGTGTACCAAAGTAGGGAATATGTGATTGATGTAGTGGACCACATCCATGAAGATGTTAACGAATAAATGATTTGATTTAGTATAAAAAAAGAATTAAAAATGAAAAAGCGTCATAGTATACAAAATAAAGTAGGCCTACTAACTTTATTGTTCGTCCACATTTATCACTGCCACAACTGTATATAAACTAATCTTTGTTGATTCTCTTAAAATATACAAAATATTGAAGGAAAAAGGTTTCCGATTTATTTCGTTCAGAAGAGCGATTTAGTTTTCCTTTTACGGCATCTCTGTCTGCAGGTACCACCAGGATCCCTTTCAGCACTATTGATCGATGAGGTTTTTACTGCTGCTTCTGATTAACCAGCTATAAAATACATTTACTAATTTTGTAATTGATCGGATTTGCCAAACTCCAGAGATTTGATCAAACCTAGATTTAAAACCATTTGTTTCATACAACCCACCATTGATTAACTTGAAAATGCATTAGCTTACTTTTTTTTATTTCAGCAACTACAAAAAGCTTACGTTTTACCAAAATTATGGAGCCATTGATCAGAAACTAACAGAATTTAATAAATGTTTAAAGCAAACGCACAAGCAATAAATTAGCGTCAAATAGTTGGGTCAGTTTTGTAAAGGAACGCTGAGATTTTCACCTAAATGATGATGTTTTAAAATGGAGTAAATGGCACCTTCTGGTTATATGATCATCAAGTTAATGATCTCAGCATTTATCTATTGAAATGTAGACAGCTATTCAGCGTACTTGTGTGGCCTAAGACGGTGTTCCCACTTAGAACACTTCGTCACCAAAAACTTGTTTAGGCCTACAACCCATGTGGTCGATACGATGGGTGCAAATCTCACACGAAGTACGTTTTTCTGACACTGCCTCATCGTGGTGGCGTATTGACCGGTCTTCATTCACAGTAATATCATAACCTAGGGCTAGATCTCGGTTTTGAATAAAGGCTGTTTGGTCAACTAATACAACTTACCTAAAAGACTGATTAACTGTCAAAATCCAATCCTGTAATGTACAGGTTTTATGCTGCAATAACTGGGCTAAAGTCGATGAATTCTATTGGCAGTAATCATAGAATAAAACAGCTTTTTTAAAAATGTTGTGTAAAAAAATCTAGGTTAGGGCGGCGTATTTCCATGGTCCTTGACCAGATTAATGCTAATCCTCCTCTGGTTGCCAATTTGCTGTTGACTACTTGCTGTTCCAATTTTTCAGGGCACCAAGCGCCGTAAACTATGCTATGCGGTTGCTTATGACTCCAAATTTTAACGCGAACTTGTCGTCACTTGTTTGTAATTCTGCTACTTAGACTACAAGTAGTATTAACTTATCAAACAGTTTTAATACCGTAGTTTTAGACTCCACTCCTATCACTCGAAAAAAATCGAAGCTCTGGCTACGTCCTTGTTACTGTTGCTTTTATCAGGTCAATATTATTTTCATTATCAAGCACGTTGAACACGTTGTCTACCACCGGTGGTACACACTTGCAATCAAACTTATTCCTTTTTTCTGGAGTTGACGTTGAGAGATTTTCAATCAAAATTTTTATTACGTGCACGAGTTAGGATTCTATTTTTTATTGTTCTGCAATGTTTGGATAGATTCCCACGTGTTCAAATTACTAGAATCTAGATCATTAATTAGTTAACCACAAAGCTCGATAACCGATTATGTCACAGAGAAATGTTGCCATGAAAATCGAACAATTTCAACGTGCTAGAGAGGGTAAGTCACCGATTGTAAACAAACATACTTTCAGATGGACTCCCTGGCAGTCGTACAATACACGTTTTCAGAGTACGAATTATGCAGTAACAAATGGGCTAGAAGTAAAAAAGTTGCATTACCTCGTCGGTCTCCTTTTTCTTGTAAAAGCCAATTGTTGCAACCACTAATCTACATTGTTCCTCATTGAGTTATATTGCTGCTCGTATCAATATTTTACACAATGATGGTGCAGTCAAACTTGGGCGTGGATAAGTTGTTTTGTCTTTCAAGAAGACATTCTACGGTATTTGCATCTTGCATCGGAAAGATGCATCGGATCTTGCAGCGGATTTGCATTTTGCATCGGAAAGTTTTCTCCGTAAAAAGAAATAATTGGTCACAACATTGCAAAACCGCCCAATAAAAATTAAAGCCTTTTGTCAATTTTATCATTACGAGTGTGATCATTCAAAATGGTATTGCATTAGCGTCATGTAGAAAAGCGGACCAGTTCATGAGATAAACTCCCAAGGTTAGATCCACCCATGGATCATACCAACGGTTCTCAAGTGGGTCGTCGCGACCCACTGGTGCGTTGTTTTTAGGATGTAAAGGTGTCGCAAGATCTTGAATTTCTTTTTGGATGAAATCTGTGTCGAGTGAGTTTTATTTTTACTTTGACATAATGACTTTTTTTAGATCAAAATGTTGCGAGAGGTTCATTTTTCTAGAAATCAACACAAAGCGCGTCTTTTGAGTTTATAGATGGGATTAGTACATTGGAAGTTTATATGAGTTGGTAACCCTGAATTATAATAATGCTTCCTACAACTGGACAACCTAACTTTTCTCGCAGCATTCTATCTTTCGTAGACAGCATGTAGCAATCGAATGGGCGTCAAAAATGTAGAGCGTTATGCATGTGGCATGTTAGTAGTATATAATATGATTTTCGAGCCCCTTTTTGTGGAGCGCTTTGTGGAGCGCCACGTCGTTTCCGAACGTGACTTCCTAACGTGGTGATACATGAACTTGAAGTACATTGTAACAGCTTGTAAATACGTGTAACAACTTGTAAACAAATGGCAACACAAAGACAACGTGTACCAACTGGTAACAACTTGTAAATAACAACTTGAAAACAAATGTCAATACAACTGAAACAAATGTCAATACAACTTGTAAATACATCTAAATAGAACTTGGAATTAATTTGTGGGCACCCCTCTTGAGAATACCGTCACTTCGATATTAACTGCATTTTGAACATATGGTCTGTAAGGCAGTCCTTTGCACGAGCTAGAAATCTATCACGAAAATATAAACATTTGGGCGTGAAAGTCTTGAACCAATCACAAGTCAATGCTGAATCGCGACTATCAACAAAAGCCGATGCCAGCGGAAGTTAGAAAGCTCGGAGCTGATCACGTTTCTCTAACGTCTTGAAAAGTAGATATAAACAATTTTAGCAATGAGCGAATGATTATTTTTATTTGTATTTCACCACTGTTTATTACACCACTGCTTTTATTACACAACTGCTTGAAAGAATAAGACAAGTCCAGACAAGTATAATGATTCTTTTTTTGTGCTAGCTGTTGTGTATATGAACCATGTTTTTTAGCGAGAAAATTGGAAGAAGAACAATGGAAAACTGCGGTGAGACACACACTTCAATGGCTGACGACTATGAAGAGAAAGCAAAAAACGTCGACGTTACAACGACTCACCCCCACTCCTCATGCTACGACGAGTTGATGGAGCAAACAGAGTTGTTGAGGCGTGCAAGAAAACACCAAGAAGAAGCAAGAAAAATATGAAAAATCTTCCTCGACATTGATAAAGAAGGAAAATCAATACTCGCAGACGGTGAGATGTTGAGAAAAGGCGTGCTGACTGTCTCAAGAGGAAAAGCTCTCTTTTCAACCGATCAGCTTATTCAAGTGTGTATACATATGTTTGAGGGTCTACCGTTTGTGGCATTCAAAGGCCCAACAGACGCCTGTCCTTATGTGGTGGTCATTTTCTCAGCTGACTGTCAATACGGTGATGTCTGTGAAGTGAAAACAAGATTGGAGATTTTCAAAAAAGAGGCAGCTGTAGAAAACTTTCTTATCAGATTTAAAGTGGAATCTATCTTTTCACCCGAGAAATATTTTCAACATCTCCAAGATCGATCATCCGGATTCATCATTAGAAACGAAAACTGTGGTATCAGCAAGGAGCTAGCCGCTCTTGTGAAAACCTTGAAAGAGGTGAAACACACAGCCGGAAAGAAAAAACGATCTAGTAGTATGCCTAAAAGTGCTGAACTTTATCAAAAGAAGAGAAAATCCTCTCCGCTAAACATAAAACAATAAATGTGTGATTTTTAACCCTTGTAACCATCTTTAGATTTGAGTAAAATTTGTTTAAAAATGTTGTGCCCTTCTTTCGAATCTGAAGAAACGCGAATCTTAACCTTCTCAGACAATTGGCCTCACCGAGTCGATAATTTAAGTCCTGAACGAATGGCTAAAGCTGGATTTTTGTACAGAGGCAGTGACGATCGAGCGTTTTGTTTTTATTGTGGTCTATCTATTTATCAGTGGGCGGACACGGACATCCCAGAAATTGAAAATGCGAAATACTGGTCCGCGTGTGCGTATCTAGAGAGAACGTTTGGAACTGGTTTCATTAACAAACACAGTAACTTCCGCGTTCCAGAAGAGGAGTTTTTGTCGGGAACGAGATTCGGGTTTACTACCCCTGAAGAAGCAGTAGATCCAACAATTGTGAGAAACTCTCCAGTAGAAAATGAAGAACCGAACATAACCCCCCTAACTGAAGCAAAAGGGTGTGACACATCTCAAGAACTTGTATGCAAAGTGTGCTTCGATGCTCGAATTAATGCTTTAACGATAATGAAGAGCATAGCAACCCAGTGTTCTCCAGGAGCAGTGCTCGGTGATAACAACATAACTCCCAGGATACTCCACAGTAGGTAGCTGATCTGTAGGATAAACACCCTTAAAAATCTTTTTGCACATGAGGCATTCCTCTCAATCTGTAGTGTATCCATCAGTCAACACGTTTCTATCAGTCGGTCAATCAACCAATTCTGCAGGAATTACGACATTGCTTCTGTTGGAGGAGTGTTAAAGTCTAGACAAATGTTTTTCATCAACTCCAGATGCGCACAAGAAGCCCCAGATCTGGCGCAAGAATTCAAAACTTTCATAGTTTACAGACAAGAAAAAACTCACCGCCAACAGACATAAAAATTTCTTCATCTCCGCAAAATTAGGTAGAAATCTGCAGAGTGCGGTTTATTTTTCCAATCACAATACCTATTTGGGACACTTCAAAACTATTATGCTGCAGTCATCACCACACTCATACAAAATAAGTGCCCAGACCCGGGTTTGAACCGGGGACCTTTAGATCTTCAGTCTAACGCTCTTCCAACTGAGCTATTTAGGCAGTAATGGTCAGTACGGGGCTCGAACCCGCGACACTATAACCGACTGAGCTAACTGACCACTTGTTGAAATCCCAGAAATTTCTCTATCAAGTGAAGCAACTGTCTTTGATGTTATGCGTCTGTAGGAAATAATGATTTTAAAATTTTCTTGAAAAAGTATTACAGATTTATCTAGTTACAGTGCTTCCCAACAAGCCTCCACTTTCAAAATCACAATTTCCTTTCTTACCTACTTATACTTCTTGAGGAGTTGCTGATAGTTATTGTTTTAGGCACTGTATCAGTTCTGATGTGCTAAAGTAAGATATTCATGAAAACCGTAAGTTCTAGATCTGCAACAGTTTATAAGGGTAATTGATAAAATTATATTTTCTTCCTCCTGGACAACATGGAATAAAATATTTTTACGCTTATGACAAAGACCTATGTATATTAATTTTTAAAAGTTTTTCAAATCTGATTCTGGCTCCAACATTTAGAGATTCTTTAAAGCTTGCGAGCATGTCGAGTGCAACATGTAAAGACAACAAAAGTTTTAGAGTGTAAAAGAGACTGTAGAAATATTGGTAACGCTGAACGAAGATTAAATAACTTGGCAAATGTTTGGAAATATGTAGTTTTTGCTTCACCACATTCAACTTTTTATGTCAATACACTTGAATTCGTACCAAAATTTTAAAATATAATATTCATTGGTTGAAAATGCAGTGGGAGACTAACATTTCTTTCAGATTTATTCACTTGTTAAATTCTCACCAAATATTGAACACGTTGAGACAACAAAATATTTTTATCTGACACCCTTGTGAAGACCACTAAACAACCTTGTGCGCGCTCAATCTACAGTATTTTCCAATTTTAAGTTATCAATCATCGCAGATTCACAACTATTATTTCTGAGCTAAATCAAAAATGGTGAATGAGTGGCGTAATGTTTTGCGTTATTTCTGCACTATGTTAATTCTTTTGCTGTATGTTTATTCAAAAATTCTATCCTATAAGGTTTTTAAACTTAAATTTTCTTACTGTGAATTTACCTCACGACATATCTCTGTACATAACAGCAAATCAACCCTAATATTTGTAACTTTCAACACTACATAATCACTGAAACAAAACAACACCAATTGTTTGTCAGATTTTGATTACCTTACAAGTTATTTTATGCAACAAAAAATCAAACTTATGACGATTGAAATCTACAGATAGGTGGTGGGTTTGGTGTACCAGCTGCAAACATAAACTTATATCGTCACTACATGTAATTTCAAAGACCACCTGTTTCCAATCTACACCTAAATCGTTCTATTGCTACTCCTCTTCTCCTATTTTGTTTTATTTGCAGTACAAATTGATATCTTTCTAGTGATTCTCTCTAACATATTGCTGCATAACATCCAGTTTGTGTATGAGAAAACTTTCAGGTTTACAATTCGTGGTCATTAATCTAAGAGTAATAACTTTACCTTGACAGATATTGTTCTCAGAGCTAAGAAAGTAACTTTTCACTAAACTTTTTGAGATCATACTACAAATTTGATTGGGTTTATCACATAATGTTCACATTGGTCAAGGTTTATGCAGCATAGAGATGGGTTATTCTGAACAATTAAATCTTATTTCTAAATTTGCTAATACTTTAAACTGCAAGCAACTTTAATAAATGAAGGGTTTTATTCGTAAAACATTTCAAATTTCAAGAATTAAAATCTGTAAATGTAATAATTTCAAATAATAAAGATATAGCATGTGTCCAAAAAATAGATACCGTTCAAAATATCTACGTATTTTCCATCACTTTTTCACAATAAGTCGGTACCTTTCAAAATATTTACGTATTTTCCATCACTTTTTCACAATAAGTCGGTACCTTTCAAAATATTTACATATCTTCCATCATTTTTTTTCACAAAGAATGCGGTTCTCATTTCCCATATACATAACTGACATTTCATACTTTGTAGTTTATTCAATAAAAATGATTGATTCAAGTGATTACACGGTTGAATAGAGAGTTCACGCCGCTTCATTTTTTATTGCAAGTGAGCAAACTAGACAGGCCATGAAGCTTGTTAGAGACAGACTGCGCGTGCAATTTAATATTGAACCACCAGAACATCGAATAATCAAGGCTTGGAGTACCAAGTTATTGGAGAATGGTAGCTTGTTTGACAGACCAAGAGGTGGAAGACCAACCAAACAGAAGATGAAATTGCTGATGTGGAGAAAGATGCCAAAGATGAATGAAGAGGTTATCCAACGAGCTTGATATTCCAAAATAATACGTGGATTTTTTGAAGTATGACATGTCAGTTATGCATATGAAAAATGAGATCCGCATTCTTTGTGAAAAAAAATGATGGAAAATACGTAAATATTTTGAAAGGTACCGACTTATTGTGAAAAAGTGATGGAAAATACGTAGATATTTTGAACGGTATCTATTTTTTGGACACATGCTATATCTTTATTATTTGAAATTATTACATTTACAGATTTTAATTCTTGAAATTTGAAATGTTTTACGAATAAAACCCTTCATTTATTAAAGTTGCTTGCAGTTTAAAGTATTAGCAAATTTAGAAATAAGATTTAATTGTTCAGAATAACCCATCTCTATGCTGCATAAACCTTGACCAATGTGAACATTATGTGATAAACCCAATCAAATTTGTAGTATGATCTCAAAAAGTTTAGTGAAAAGTTACTTTCTTAGCTCTGAGAACAATATCTGTCAAGGTAAAGTTATTACTCTTAGATTAATGACCACGAATTGTAAACCTGAAAGTTTTCTCATACACAAACTGGATGTTATGCAGCAATATGTTAGAGAGAATCACTAGAAAGATATCAATTTGTACTGCAAATAAAACAAAATAGGAGAAGAGGAGTAGCAATAGAACGATTTAGGTGTAGATTGGAAACAGGTGGTCTTTGAAATTACATGTAGTGACGATATAAGTTTTATGTTTGCAGCTGGTACACCGAACCCACCACCTATCTGTAGATTTCAATCGTCATAAGTTTGATTTTTTGTTGCATAAAATAACTTGTAAGGTAATCAAAATCTGACAAACAATTGGTGTTGTTTCGTTTCAGTGATTATGTAGTGTTGAAAGTTACAAATATTAGGGTTGATTTGCTGTTATGTACAGAGATATGTGGTGAGGTAAATTCACAGTAAGAAAATTTAAGTTTAAAAACCTTATAGGATAGAATTTTTGAATAAACATACAGCAAAAGAATTAACATAGTGCAGAAATAACGCAAAACATTACGCCACTCATTCACCATTTTTGATTTAGCTCAGAAATAATAGTTGTGAATCTGCGATGATTGATAACTTAAAATTGGAAAATACTGTAGATTGAGCGCGCACAAGGTTGTTTAGTGGTCTTCACAAGGGTGTCAGATAAAAATATTTTGTTGTCTCAACGTGTTCAATATTTGGTGAGAATTTAACAAGTGAATAAATCTGAAAGAAATGTTAGTCTCCCACTGCATTTTCAACCAATGAATATTATATTTTAAAATTTTGGTACGAATTCAAGTGTATTGACATAAAAAGTTGAATGTGGTGAAGCAAAAACTACATATTTCCAAACATTTGCCAAGTTATTTAATCTTCGTTCAGCGTTACCAATATTTCTACAGTCTCTTTTACACTCTAAAACTTTTGTTGTCTTTACATGTTGCACTCGACATGCTCGCAAGCTTTAAAGAATCTCTAAATGTTGGAGCCAGAATCAGATTTGAAAAACTT